>JARHVA010002292.1:2237500-2272500 GCA_037957365.1 Torreya grandis | reverse complement strand
TAAAACTAGTCAAGGCAAAACAATAGTTTTGGGGTTTGGGTAAAATGGTAAGGGTCAAAAGGATTATTTTTTTGGGTTGGGTAAATTATCAAGGATAAAAATATAAAAAATGGTAAATTGATAGATGATTCAAAGAAGATAATATGTCAACTGTGTCAAAGAGGTGAAAGAGGTCAAGTGAGGAATATTGCAAAGAGGCAAAATAGATTAAAGGGGTAAAAGGGTAAATGGTAAGATGAGGAAGGGATGAAGACAAGAATGATGAAGGGAGTGAAAATTTTAAGGGAAGGGAGGCCAAAAGGAAATAAATAAATAAATTGAAAAACAAAACAAAAGATTACCTCAATGTTTGTAGATGCTTATTGATGAAGATAGTTTGTTGAATATTGTTGATGAAGATGTCTAGAGGCAATTTCAGCAGAGCTTTGTTAATTTTAATTATTTTATACCAAGATTTGGGAGAGTAATGACCTCCTTTAAATGGATCAACACCTTCAATAAACTTAAAGTAGAAATACTCTAACTTTTTCAACCTCTCTCCTTGGGTGAAGGAGGGGGGCGGGGGTATTTATTGTTTTTTGTGAGGAAACATGATAGAAGAGGGCATCTTGGAAGTATGGTGCATTTTTACCCAAGGTCAAGGATGGGGTTGGTGGAAGATTCCTATGGGGGTTTTCAAGTCTCCCTACCTTGCATGCAAGTCCAAATTTAAATTAAATTGTGCACATGGTTTGAAAATGGGACCGAAGACTTTGTTACACCCTTATTTGTCCTCATTTATGACTTTTAAGAGTTATCCCACCAAATATGGAACCATTTTTCAAGGGATCATGGGTGAGTCAAGGTTATGTGGGTGAATATTCCAATTTGGGATGATAAGTCTCTTATTGGGGCTAAGAAGTCTAAAATGGGGGCTCTTTATCTCTCCCAAAGTGTGAAAGGGGTAGGTAAATCAAGTTTAAAGGCTATTTTCATGTTAAAATGCAAAACCAAGTCAAATTAATTATGCTTGAGGAGAAATTTGACCCATTTCAAGTGGGGACCCTTGTGACCCTTAAATGTGGTCATTAAGCATCTTGGAAAAAGTGGCTAAAGGTGGGGTACCAAGCCATGTCACTTTGCCACATTGTTTTTCCATGTCATATGCCATGTCACATGCCATGTCATTTTCCATGTCATATACCATGTCATCATGAATCATGAAAGTGGGTCCCAATGTGAATAGTAATGGTGAATAGTGTTTTGTGAATAGTGATCTCAAAAACTATTTTTGAATGGTGTTTTCAAATAATAATTTTTGAATATAAATGGGTATAATAGGGAATTTAATTAAGTTAGGATGGTGGTAGAAGGGGTTAGGAAGGTTTTAAGAGGATTTAATGTGGTCTCAAGGCATTCAAACACCTAGAACCACAAGTGTATAGTTTTCTAGTGGCTATATTTTGCCCCTTTTTGCTATGAAACTTTGAATTAACAAGTTGAAAAACAAAATTATATTATTTGGTAAAAGGTTAAGGTGCCCTAAGTATGGGAAGAGTTTTTTTTCCTTAAATAGAGAGTTGATGAGGAGAGGCTAAATCAGGGGTAGGTTTGATAAGAATTTGGTAAGAAAGCACTAGGTGGTGCCACAAGGTAGTGGGGCATGTGAGATGCTAATAGGTGCATAAAATATGACTATGTGTGGTAGTCAAGATTACACAAATTTGAAAGCTACTAATTTTTGTAAAATAATTTGTGCTAAGAAGATAGGTGACCAATAGACCATGTGACCATGGCTGGGTACACTTGTTAGCCTTCATAACAAAATAGGTGGTATCTATGTGGGTATCTAAATTTAGGAGTGATCCCATGTGTGGGTAACTAAAATTGGAAGTGACCTAGTTTAAAACACTAATGGTTAGGTCATGTATTAGGTGGTGAAAAATATTAAATGTTCAACATGGAAAAATTGGTTGGTATAGTTAAAAAGACTATGCTGGGGGCATCACAAAACATGCAAATAGGTTAGGTAAAAAATAGAAAACATCGATCTAGACGTGGGAAAGGTGGTTGGGTGGTTGGAATTGGGTGGCTGAGTAGACTCCATATGCACTAGGAAAGTGGATATTACCTACATAGCTCATGGACATAATGTCCAAAATGAACTTCAGGGCTAATGTAGTTATTTTGAGGTTGGGAGTGTTGGGTAACTAGTTACCTCAATATGAAAAGGTGACGAGTTCACAGATAAAAATGAATGTGGAAAAGGATGGTAGAATCCAAACATGGGTAGGACAAAAAGGTCATAATAAAATAAAGGGGTAATAATTCTTTAAAAAATCCACTAAAAAATGGGAGAAATAGGTTGTACCAGGTTGTAGGAAATATGGTACTACTCAAATTATCATAGTGATCCAATGGGGTATTTCATCACCATCCAAATAAGTTTAAATTGTGCATACACCACAATAATTTCATGAATAGGCTATGAAAGGGGTATGGTTCAATGATTCAGGGAAGCAAAATAGCAGAGTGGGTAAATAGGTCATGGTGAAGATTCAAACCTTGACCCTTTAGTCAATGGGGCCCCAAAATAAGTAAGTATTGATTTTTTGAGGGAATTCTAAAAAATATGTTGAGGGGCTTCAAATATATATATATATATATATATATATATATATATATATATATATATATATATATATATATATATATAAACTAATTGAGGGATCAGGTTGTGTTCTTACATAGATATCCCAAATCTCCTATTTGAAAATGGTTTTTACTTTGATTCCAATGATAATGAAAGAGTGGACAAAAGGGAATATAAAATGAGAAAGACTTGGGGGATGGGGAAGGAAATTTATTACAAATAGTCGGTAGTGCTTATGCATGTTTCCTGGTCACATGGCTTGTGAATGAGGCAAAAAGAGAGTGTTAAAAAATGTCAAGCAGAAAGTGGTGAAAGGCTAAGAAGGAGATAGATGAAAATAGAAGCATCGAGGTGACAAAGGAGGATGAAAGGAGATATTCATGGTCATATGGATGAAAAATAAGGAGTGCCAAGTAATGATGAAGAGAAAAGGAAAATAAAAGGCAGAAGCGAAGAAATGAAAAGGATGGAGAATGAAGGATGGCAAACCTAGTGGTTAGGTGGCTATGAAAGGCTTTAAAACAAGTCAAAAAATATTGGGAAGAAGGATTTGGTGATGAAAATGAGAAATAAAATGGAAATGTAAGGGGTGAAATAATGAGATGAAGACAAAGGAAGAATTAAATCAGGGATATAAAGCATGGATACTGACATAGATTCAAAAGAAAAGTGAGTATCAAGATGAAAAGAGGGAAAAGGGGAATGAAAAAAAGGCCATAGGAAAAAAGAGGTGAGAAGAAAAGGGGAATTTTGGAAGGCTTCTCAAAGGATAAATACCCAAGGAGAAACTAGTTGTGGAGAAAAAGGAGATGATAAAAAGGATGGAAAAAAAATAGGAAGAATGGGAAATGGGTACAAAGGGGAGAGTGGTAGAATGATAGAGAGTGGTGGTACACATAAAGAAAAAGTATAGTAATAGAACAAATATAAAGCTTTCAAGATGCACAGTATGAAGTGGAATGGGTGAGGAAAAGAGAGTGATAAAGGGGGTATGACAAATAGCCAAGGGGGAGGGGAGATGATTAGGATGGAGAAAAAAGTTGAACAGGATAAAGGGAAAGGTAAGTAATAAGGTGAAAGAGAGATAAAAAATGCAAAAGGTGGGTGGGGATGTAGTCCAAGAAGCATGCATAAGGAAATATGATGGGGAGGCCAATGAAATAGAGTAGAAGGTGTCATTATGGCAGGTAAGGGAGGCCAATGGGGAATGTTGTCAAACCTTGTATTAAAAGAGATTGAAAATCTAGAAAAGTGACTAAAAGATATTGACAAGATGGAAAAAATTATGGATAAGGTCGGTGGTGTTAGAACCTAAGGGCACCAAGAAAGAATGTTCAAGGTGGTCTTGGTTTAGGATGCCTTAGGTGAGGAGCATGATTAGCAATGGATATTATCTAAGAAATGGGGAGTTATTTTTTAGTGGCCAAGATACCCACCAAGATACCCATGAGTGGTGCCTACAAAGCCAAAGTGGACATCAGGCCAATGTAGTTTGATTAAAAGGATGGTTGGTGGCTTGTAAATGGGATGCCCTAATTTGAAAGATCATGAAGTTTAGGTCAGGTTGGTTGGATGAAAAACTAGGAAGAGGTTAAAACTATTTAAGGTTGGTTTTGGTTTTCTCATTATTGATGGTTAAGGGAAGGAAAGGGAAATGCTAGTGGTTGAGCTACTCATAAGTGGTGCCTACATAGTCCATGGACATTAGGCCAATGTAGTTCTAAATAGGGGTTGGGTTAGTGGTGTCCAAGTGGGTTTCCCTAATTAGATGAACCACATAGGTTGGTTTGGGATAATGGTGGAGGGTTTTGGTGAAACAATAGAGGTGTTGGGTTATGGTGAAGTTAATGGTGAAATTACCTAGTGTAAATTGGTGAATAGTTACTATAATGATCCCACTTGTGGTAGGATGAGAAGTGTGGCTGGGTAAGGTAGGGTAAATAAGAAGGGAGTACCAAGCCTAGTAACACAAATGACATTCAATGGAACTAATCCAAAGAAGATTTATCTTTATTAAGAGGTTACACCTTCTAAAATTATACGAGGGTGTGATTTTGGAAATAGTGTTTACCACTACGAGCTGAGTTTTAGGAGGTGGGGATCTATCTTGATCTAAAAAGTTACTATGGCCAAGGTTCATCACTGCTATGAGCCAAGTTTTAAGGGTAGTAGTGAAGTGATGACCTATAAAGAATTTCTTTGATAATCAATTACATTCTATAAGTATGGAAGTTAGTAGTGTGGTGAGTGACAAAGGATAGACCTTGCTTAACCTAAGAGCTACATGGGTAGGCTAGATAAATGGTGGCCATGTCTACATCCTCTATTCTAGCTTCATATAACCAATGACTTATTGGTTTCACTAGTTTGTGCCTAAACAACCAGAGGCTATATTACTAGAAGAAGATGGTGGTTCCCTTGTTATGAATGAACATTTAGTTAGCACAAAAGAAAAGACTGCCATGTTCGAATAGACACTACCAATGGTTGTGGTCTAATGCTCAGAGCATGTGGTAGTGGGCTAGTAGGAATAGGAGTGAAAAAGGCGAATGAAGGTGAATATATCATTGTAATAGACCCAAAGTAGAGTATGATTCTTGCTCTATGGGGATGAATGCAGGAGAGGAGAATAGATTATACCCTTAATTGGTTGTTTAGATAGGGGATGGTATGGATTAAGTAGAATGATTGTTGAACATAAATCCAAAGTCATCAGATAATTGGTCTAATGCATAGTTAGGAAAATAATGTATGCCTATGTGTTAGAAAATACATGCATAATATAATAAAATATTGCATCATGTGACTCCTCACACCCTAAATAAAATATTTCATAGTTTGGTGTAAACATGTATAAAATGTGTTGGATGTTGTTGGTTGAATGTTATGGTTATGGTTATTATTAGGTGGATACGTATGAATGTTATGGTTATGGTTATGGTTATGAATGGTATGGTGATGATTTTTATATTCTCACTCGATGTAAAAGGAATGACAGGGCCTTTTTATTTATTTGCATATATGGTTATGGCTTTAAAAGTGGTTTTTAAAGTAGGCCTTTTGCTTTATTTTTGTATATGAGAAATTGATCGATGCAGGAAGCTTCCATGAAATTGCTCTAATTTTAACAAAGTTGACTTATCCATCCTTCAAGGGATTTGTCTAAGCATATTGGCTTTATTTTAATGTTCTTGATAGTTGTCCTTTAAGGGGAGAAGTCTAGCTTGCATGTGGTAATTTTTATTTTTATTTTTAGGTAGTTATCCTTCAAGGGAGTAGTCTGTAATGCTTAAGATATTGACCTAATTAATTTTTTCAAGATGAAATGTGTTTAGAAATGGACTATTCTAATTAGGTTAAGAGGTTTACCTTTATGAGGTCAAAAAATTACACAAGAAGGTTAATGATATGTGAAAGGGTGCAGTTTTGAGAGAGAATGACCATGGGATTCCATCTTGTTAGAGATGAAAAGTATCCATGAGAACCATGATATGGCTAGAGCCATGGTTCCTATATTTATGATTAAGCCATGACTATCATGATTAATTAGATGGTTCTATGTTGTAATCAATTATCCTCAAAATGGGAGGAGGAAGGTGGGTGAAGGTTAAAATATTATAATCAAGGGATGAGCTTAAGTTAGACAAACATGTGAGCTTGATCCTTCTTTAAATAAAAAGTGAATGTAGATGCAAAGTATTAAGAGGCTCAGGTTCTAGTTTTCCTTTGAGGGAGGACAAATGATAATCTCCTTATCCATACTTATGGGTGATGATGTAAGGTAAAATCCAATTTAAAGTAAACTTGCCTCATTTACTCTTCTCCTTGTTGTTTATATGTTGGTTTTCCTTTAGGAAAAGATCTTTGATATTCAAGTCTCAATGTTTGAGGTAAGTTTGGTTAGGTTTGATGGAGGTGGGTAATATCTAATGGTTTGATGGGAGAATCTATATCTCAAATAGGTCAGGTGGTGTCCAAATGGGTTCCCCTAATTTGATATACCACTTAGTTCAAGTTGGGTTTATAGATAGGTTTGGTTGATAGGTTAAGGTAAAAATATAATGGTTGTTTTAGTTAATGGTTAAGGTATGGTTGTAGTTAATGAATGGTTAAAGCTTTATGGATGGAAATTTCCCCTAGTTTAATCTTTACATGGGTGGGGAAAAGATCCCAAAGTGAAGGTGTTTGTGATTGGGTTCAGTTAGAATGTTGAGGTTTTGAAGGGTATGTCTGTGGAATGGACATTTTACACTTTTCATTATCCTCTTGTTGGACCTGAGAGTGGGTAACCCTACAGATGGTGTGGATAAAGGAAGTGTTGGTTTAGCATGTTTCTTTGGTTCCTCCTTACTCTTAGGTGAGAATGGGGGAATGGGCAAGTGTTGGGTAGGCTTGGTTGATTGTTGGGTTGGTAATGGGCTAAATATAGGTTCATTTGATAACATAGTATCCTTGCCATAAAGCTAGTTGATAATGGTTTTAATATCCTTGCAATGTTTTGTGTCATGGCCAAGTATCCTATGGTAAGAGTACACATGGTGGTCATTATACCATGATGGTTTTGGGTGTGAAGGGTTGAAAATTTTGATAGGGTTAAAAGGTTTGATAGGTGGTAAGGTTAAGGAAGAAGTTTTCAATAACCTTTGTAAAATGGTTGAATATGATTTTTGCAAAGGTTTTAGAGGTGATAGGTTTTTAGTGTTGGGAGCCTTCCTAAAATTAGTTTTACTATGGAAGTTATGGGTGGTGGGGTCATTCTAGTTTGTCAGTTAGGTTAGGTTGGCTTGGTTAAGGGAGGTTCATCTAATAACACATTATCATCATAAAAGCTATGGATGAGTTATTGGAGAGATTTTCAATGTTCTATGTCATGTCTAGGTGTCCTATGGTATGCATAGACTAAGCTAGCATTAAACCATTTTGGTTGAGGATGTGAAGGGTTAAAAGATTTGATAGGTTGGAAACATCTAAGAGGTGGTATGGTTAAGGATGAGGTTCTCAATAAAATTTAGATAATGGTTGAGTATGAATCAACTAAAGGTGGTAGGGGTTTGGTGGTTATTGGTTTGGGTGTCGTGATAGAAGATTATTTGGCGACAGGTGCCTTTAAGTTGGTAAGTTTTCTTGATGGTTTTGGTTTAGCTAATATGGTTGATGAGCTAGAAGGAGAGGATGGTAAGGTAGGTAGATTAGATATTTTTGATTTTGGTAGGAGAGATGTTTTATAAAGAAGTGTAATGATGTAACTAGTAGAGGTGGTAGGGTTTTGGTATAAATAATGGGCTTCATGATCAAGGTAGAGGGATGAAGAATCAATATGGAGGGCAAGGTTGAATGAGGTAAAATTTAGGATTTTGGCTTATTTTGTGGTTTTACCACCTTGGTTGTTTTGGTTGGTTTTGAAGGAGGTTTAGCTACTTTATTTGTTTCAAGTGATTGAGGGTTGGTTAGTTTTAAAAAAAAATTAGATGGTTGGGAGGAGTTTTTAGAAGTGATAGGTTGGGTCACCAAAGAAGGGGTTGGGGGTTCTAGTTTGGTTTTATTACCTTTGTCTTGGCTTATGATAGAAGGTTCCATAATTAAAGGTTTAGTGGATGAGGGTATACTTTCTTATAAGATAGCCTTCAAAGAGGGAACAAATGGTTCTATAATAGGGGAGATAGGTGTGTAAGCTTCTAATGAAGGTTTGGATATGGTTAATTCTTCTATTTGGGTGTTTAAAGGGGTAGAAGGTAACTCTACTTCTTTCATAGGAGGAGGGGAATTGGTGGGTTGATGAGTAGGTTCTTTTTCATTGAGTGTGTCATGAACCATATTGATGGTATGGGTGTTGGGAGAGCATTCAACATTGTTTCTCTCATTTTTGGTGGGGGAATGATTTGGAAAAATATATTTGAATATGTCAAGAGATTGATTTGGTAGATCATTGGGGTTATCTAATCTAATCTCCCCCTTGTCGATGAGGGATTGGACAAGATTCTTAAAGGTGTTATATCTATTAATATCATGCCCTAGGACCCAATTAAAGACACAATGGTCATTCTCATTATACCATCCTTGTATAGGGTGAGAAGGATCAAATTGTTAACGTGGTTTAATCAATAAAAGTTGAATGATGTTGGATTTTAACAAATTTTCCAAGATAAAAGCATATGGTTCTCTAAGTGGAGTTAGTTGCTTCTAATTATTCCACATTTGGTTTTTTTGGTTTGAAGGATTTGAGGAATTATAGGTTTGGTTCCTCAAGTTTTTTTGGTTGGTAGATTGTGGAGGTGCATCTTTGAGGATAATATCATTGGCAGTCACTTTGTTCTTGGTATGACTATTTTTTAGGTTGTTGGGTTTGGATGAAGAGGGATCATTAGGTTTGTAGGTTAAGTTTTTATTTTTAAACTTCAACTTCCCTTCTTTAATGGCTCTATTTTCCATTTTACAAGCCATGGTAAAGGCTTCATCAAATCTCCAAAAAATTTCAACATGTAACATGGAAGAAATGTGTTTTGCACATGCTCGAGAAAAAATCTCTATGAGTTCTAGTTGAGGTATGGGGAAGGAAATTTGGTTTATTATTCTTCTTCGATGAGTGGCAAAGTTGGCAACAGACTCATATTCATATTTTTGAATAGAGTAGAGGTTAGTAATGGAAACTTTCTTGGAAATATTGATTGAAAAGTGTTTCAAGAAAGTTTGGGCCAGTTGAGTGAAGAAGATGATATAATGCTTAGGCAAGGCACTATACCAATTTAGGGCCAGTCCTGATAGAGACATGGGGAATGTACAAAGAAGAAAGGAGTCATCATGGGAAATAGGGTAACATGAGTGCCAAAATGCCCTAAGATGCTACTGAGGGTCCTCCTTATTTTAGAACTTAGTAAATTTTGGGAGTTCCCATTAGGGAGGGTATACATGGATTGGGATAGATGGATGGGTTCGTTACATATTTCATTAGAGGAAATGAGGTTGTTGGATCCTAAAAATGAAGATTCAATATTGTCAACTTTTTCAATTAACATCTTGACCAAGTCAGTTAGGGCTAGGTTAGGGGAATGGTAGAATTGATAAACTAATAGGATGGTTCAGAAAAGGGAATATGGTGGTAAGAGGTTAATACTTGTTGAGGGGGTACCCCATAATAACTTGTGGGTATGAATGAAGAGGTAGGGAGAGGTATATGATTTTGTGGGTTAGCCACATATTAATAAGAGGTGGAAGCTATTTGTTGGGGAAAAGTTGTGGTTGGGGGGATGGATGTATGAGAGGGTTAGGTTTGAGAAGTTACCTAAGTTTGAATGGGAAGAAGTGCTTGGGGTATCAAAATCACTAGGTTTTGAAGAGGGATGTTGTTTGGTTTGATAGTAGTAAGAGGGAAAGAGGAATGTTCAATGGAAGTTTGACCCATAGTTAGTAGGGTATTGGTGGGAAGGGGCACACTCACCTCCATGTGAGATGAGTCAGTCAGGGTTGAGGGAACTTGAGCATTGGTCAATACATTTTATTGGGTTTAATCTATTGGAGGGCCATGATTTAAGGAATAATCATGAGAAATAGAAGGTCAGGTAGAGATGACACCCACCATAAGGTGGTGTAACATGCTATAAGGTAGATTCAAGAGAGGGATGGAAGAGGTTGGGGTATAAAGGGCCAAGGTGGCAAGGTAATGTTATAAGGCCACTAGGTTATTATCTAGATAGGTAGTAAAGTTAGTATGCCCTTCAGCGACCACCAAGGGTTTATTAGGTGAATGAGGCATATGAAGAGAATCATGGGGTGTCACCTTGATGTTCAAGATGTACTCCATGGGTAAAGATGAGGAAGGAGGTGGGGGTAGGTTGGTTTGGTTTCTTTCCTGTAGTTGGGTTAAGACCATGTGAGAAACCAAAGAGGGAAAGTCAAACCTTGCACCTCAAAAAATAAGTAGTTGAAAAAATAAAAGAAATCAAAATAAATCAACACACTCTAGAGAATGTTAAGCCTTAGAGTTTTAATTATCTCTTGTTGGCTTAAGCCTTAAATGAGTATGAAGGGAATTGGATTAAAAAGGTCCTAAAAAATGTCATCTAAGTTTAGTTTTTGGATGTTTAGGTAGTCAAGAGTCAATTATTCACTGAACCAGGTATGTGGCCTAGTACTAAGGGGATTGATCCCTATATTTCATGAAGCTGAAGTTGAGTTAGGCTGCTTACCCAAAATATATCATTTGTTTAGAGTTTATACTCTACCAAAGAATGGAGTTAGTTAACCTCTTGGTGATTAAATCTTAGTATGAAAACTAGGTAGGGTTAAGATTTCTACTTGATGATGAAATCCAAGTTGGACCTTATCTCAAGTATTATTTTTGTGTGTTGATTATGAAAGTGGTTCAATTTGTGTATGAAGAAGAAAAGTGAATCTATGATTAATTTCCCTATTTAATTAAAGCTACATGAGGTAATTAAGAAAGAAAACCATGAATGTAATTGATTTTAAACCAAAGGAAAATTTTAATGTCTTTGAATGAGCATAAAATAATGTAAAAGTCTATTTTATGTCAAATAAAATTTTAGATTCTAAATTGATGAGAATAGAAGAATGCAAGGATTTATTTTATGCCAAAGGGAATTTCAGATTTCAAATTGATGGGAATAGAAGAATTCAAGGATTTATTTTATGCCAAAATAAATTTTGGATTTAAAATTTCATATGATGAACATTAAATAATGCAAAGATTTATTTTATGCTAAAAGAAATTTTGGATTTCAAATTTCATTTGGTGAGCATAAAATAATGTAAAGATTTAATTTATGCCAAAGGAAATTTTATATTTCATGAGAATAAAATAAAGGAGGAGAGCATGCAAATTCAAACTATGAAAAATTGGAATAAAAGGGCACCTAGATGATGCTAGGTCCCACTAGGCATGCCAAAATGTTTCTATAATTTTTTTTCTTAGTTTTTAATGAAAAAAGATAGAAAAAAAAGATGAAGGGTGTGTACCTGGTAAACATGCACTCTTTAATGACTAGAAAAAGAGGGAAATACTTTTAGTCTTATAATGAATACCTGAAATAAGACAACACTACCACAAGCTTGTTGGTTAGACAAAGATCCAGGGTGGACCACCTAGCATATGTTAGATCCAAGAAGCTAAAGCTTCCTTGGATGGCTATCAATCCACTCCCCTAATAACAAATGAAGATGATAAAATAAAATAAAGGTAATTTAATTTAAATTAATTATAAATTAAATGCTAAGTATAAAAATAAATTAAATACTTATTCAAAGAAAAATGACTAAATATGGCTTATGTTAAAACTAGTCAAGGCAAGGCCATAGTTTTGAGGTTTGCGTAAAATGGTAAGGGTTAAAAGGATTATTTTTTGGGGTTTGGTAAATGATCAAGGCTAAAAATATACAAAAGGTTAAATGGATATATGATTCAAATAAGATAATATGTTGAGTGTCGGAAAGAGGTAAAAGAGGTCAAGTGAGGAATATGGCAAAGAGGCAAAATGGGGTAAAGGGGTAAAAGGGTAAATGGGAAGATGAGGAAGGGATGAAGACTAGAATGGTGAAGAGATTTAAAATTTTAAGGTAATGGAGGAGAAAATGAAATAAATAAAATAAAATTATATTAAAAATCAAAAGATTACCTCATTTTTTGTAGATGCTTATTAATGAAGATGGCTTGTTGAAGATTGTTGATGAAGATGTCCTCAGGAAATTTTAGTAGAGCTTCGTTACTTTGATTTTTTTTTTCCTTTAAGATGTGGAAGATTAATGACCTCATTGAAATGGATCAACACCTAAAATAAAATTTGGGCAACAATACTCTAACTTTTTCAAACTCTCTCCTTGGGTGAAGGAGAGAGAGGGGGGGGGGGGTATTTGTAGTTTTTTGTGAGTAAAAATGCCAAAAGAGGGCATCTTGGAAGTATGGCACATTTTTACCCAATGTCAAGGATGGGGTTTGTGGAATATTCCTATGGGGTTTGTCAAGTCTCCCTACCTTGAATGCATGTCCAATTTTAAAAGGAATTGTGCACATGGTTTGAAAATGGGATTGAAGGCTTTGTTACACCCTTATTTGTCCTCATTTATGAATTTCAAGAGTTATCCCACCAAATATGTCACAATTTTTCAAGAGGGCATGGGTGAGTCAAGGTGAGGTGGGTGAAGATTCCAATTTGGGCTGATAAGTCTCTTAATTGGGCTAAGAAGTCCAAAATGGGGGCTCTTTGTCTCTCCCAATGTGTGAAAGGGGCAGGTAAATAAATTTTGAAGGATATTTTCATGTGAAAATGAAAAACCAATTCAAATGACTTACCCTTGAGGATAAATTCAACCCATTTCAAGTGGGGACCCTTGTGATACTTAAATGAGGTCATTAAGCATCCTATAAAAAAGGGCTAAAGGTGGGGTACCAAGCCATGTAACTTTGCCACATCATTTTGACATGCCACATGCCATGTCATTTGTCATGTCATATGCCATGTAATTTTACATGTCACTTTCCATGTCATCATGCATAGTGAAAGTGGGTCCCATGGTGAATAGTGTTTTGTGAATAGTGATTTACAAAACTATTTTTGAATGGTGTTTTCAAATAATACTTTTTGAATATAAATGGGTAGAATATGGACTTTTTTTAAGTTATGAGGGTCAAAAAAGGGGTTAGAAAGGTTTTAGGAGGATTTAAAGTGGTCCCGAGGCATTCAGACACCTAGAACTACAAGTGTGGAGTTTTTTAGTGTCTACACCTTGGATACTTTTTGACATAGAATCCATAAACAACATGATTATTTATAATAAAACATAAGGTATTATTACATGTTATAAATTCATGAAAATCTAAGGTTGTTTCTACTTAAGAAAAAAAATATCCCTTTAATGACATCAATCAACCTTTTAGATTTATTGACCCTAAAATAGGTATTCAAATCACTACTACAACTTTTACTATTCATATTTAGACATCTATGGTTATACATGTGATTCCCACTTGTAGAGTGGGATAAACAAAAATATTCCCTCAAATTTTCATGCATATCTATACAAAATAGAATTATGCACATCCTATGATTACTACTCATGTGACATTAGCATTATGCCTATGATAAAATACCTCATTTCAAATATTATATATCTTTATGTTAAGGTTTTATAGATAAATCAATATTATTATAAAGTGAATAATTCAATAGATTGTCAAGCATTTTTTCACAATCCAAAAACCCAAAATATTTTATCTTATCCCTTACCTATAGGTTCTTTTTAGCTCATAATCTTAAATTATATGATGGTAAAGGTGATCCAAAGCAACAACTAAGATCCTATCATGCAATAAGTTTGGAATATTATTCCACTAAAAAATTATTGACTAAGTTATTTCTATAAATCCCTAAATATTATGTTTTGTATTGGTTCTATAATATCTCATTAGAGAAAATTAAGGCATCCAATCCTTTGGTTGTAAGTTTCTAGCACATTTTTCAATTGATATCAATGAGAAATTATCTTATACTCAAATTTCAAAAATTAAGAAAGGATCCAATGAACAAATTAGTTATTGTGTTTTTTGGTAAAAAATCATATGGCTAATAATATGTTACAAAATGTATTCAAAAAAAATTATTACTACTCTTCATGAGTCTATTGTGTTCAATAAATTCAAATAATTTGATGAGTTATACCATACAGTTAAATATCAAGAATTTAAGCTCATAGCTTTGAATAACCTAAATTATGTGGATAATGATTTAACTAATTTTTTAAAAATTAATCTAAATTACAAGGCCAAAATTAATGATAATAATTGTGAGGTAAAAATAAAAATTAATGTATTATCACAAACTACTAATTACCTTATCTTATCCAATCAACAAAGGAGTAATATTTCATGATTAACTAAACCTCCTCATAATATCATTCAAAAATTACTTGAATCAACCTGAAGTCTCTCACTTCCCCCAAATAGGTTTCTATGAGTAGGCCTCTACCAAAGGTACATGACATTAATGCATATTTTGATTATCATATATATGATGGGAATTCTACGAATAAATTATTTTAACTAAAAATTAAGATTTAGGATCTCATTAATGATAAAACTATTAAGGTTAACATACCTATGAATGATTCATGACCACAACCTAGTAAAAATAAAATTTTGATAATATTATCCAATCCCTTTCCCAACCATGTAACAATAGAAAATTATACTATTTTTTAGGTGTGCATTACTTATAATGCATAATCTCCTCCACAAATATATTTTGAAATTATAATAAAATAAGGTCAAAACCCATGATTACATTTGATGACAATGAGATTTTAGAAATATGATTTTAGTTACAACTTATTATTTTTGCATGCATATAATGATCCCTAGCATATGCATAGTTTCATATGAGATAATGATTTAATAAAAAAATGTTTACATCATGCTACTCCTTGTTTCAAATTGTGCAAATTTGTGATTTGAATTGAAAATTCATCTGATTAGCATATCATTGAGTGTTTATCACTTTATATTTATTTTAAGATCATCCACACCATGGTTAGGTTGCCATATTTACACATTATTCTAGTTTAATCTTATCTAAATTTATTAACCTTATGTTCTTATGTTTCTATGTTACATGATTAATGGAGTCTATTTGTGTGAACACTACCTAGGGTTTAACACCTTAATGATAAATTAGCATTTTGTTTTAACCTGTGGTTTATTATAGATTAAAATTGAGTCTATGATTAAAATTATGTTTAAACCATAGGATAATTTGTTTATCATAAAGTCCTTTTTAATAGTATCAATTATTTATGCAGGGTCAAAATTACTAGAGAGATCTTTTATTATATTATGAAGTTAATTTAGATTTTAGCCTAGGTCATAATCTTATTTTATTAATAATAACTTAGGCTAAAAATATATATGCTCGGTCCTTTTTATATCTTAGGATTTATGTAAGGTCAAAATAAATGTATGGGCTCTCTAATATATTATAAACCTAGATCTTAATCATATTTTTTTATACAACTCAAACCTTAAGCTAGAATCATTATGTATGGTCCTTTTATTAGCATAGTCCCCCTTTATTACATTTTAAGGTTAATCTAAGACTTTAGTCTAAGTCCTTTATACTACCTAGGCTCACTTAGTTTGTTTGGGTCTGCAAGAGTGAAGCCAATGGCATTTAACTATCCAAATCACAATCAACAACCTACATTTACTCAGGCTAAGTTAATCCAATGGTGAGATACAAAGCATAATAAGTCAAAGATTTTAATAAATGAAATGAATCTTGATCAACCCCATGTTTCATGATCTAATAGTGTATGTTAACTCACACAACATTGATCAAATAAAGTGATTTCAATGTTGAAATGTCAAATACCTAAAAAGCACCATGAGGGTGACAAGTGTCACCATCATGAGAACCTAGTACATAGAAGAATGTAGGACATGACAAGTTTCAAAAGATCATAGGAGTGAACAAGTCAAATCACTAATTTCTACAAACCACGCTAACTAAACTATAGTTAATCCAATTATGAGAGATCAACATGGTATTTTCAAAGGTCCCAAAACTAATGAGGAGCTACCAAGTGGCATAAATGCATTTAAGCTAGGACTATAAGGTACATAGAGGCCCTATAGAATAACCAAGTGGTATGCTCACATCCCATCATGTAGAAGATCTAATGATGTGATTCCTGGGAGTAATTTTGAAAATATCTAGACTCAAGAATGTGTTGACACATGTCATAAAGGTAATACTACATTTTGAAAGCTAGAAAAAAAATGACATGGAATTATGGATAAAATTATGTAGATGTTCAAGACTTAAGAAATATAGATTTATTCTTTCAAGATTTTGGACCTGGACTTATTATTTTGGACATTTTATTAAATGGAATTACCTTTCAATATTTTTACCCTAGACTTATTATTTTAGACATTTTCTTTGACGAAATTTCCCTTTGAGCTTATTATCATGGACATTTTGTCTGATGGAAATAGATCTTCTGACACTTGGGCTATATTTATTGGTAGCCATTGGGTCTCATAGTTAATTTGTATTAATTTGATAAACTAAGATCATATAACATTTTGAAGAGGAATATTATATCTTTTAAACGGCATAAGCAACATGAAATGTATAGTTTAGTAAGACTAGTCACATCTAACATAAGTGTCCCTAGTTCTCAAGCATTGGAAAAAGTGATACTTATCTTGGACCTTTGTTTGAGTTCTATTTGAATGTGGCTAATCTAAAATATCAATAGGTTGTTCTCACAACATATAAAAATAGATAGCTTATTCTCACAACCTATAAAAAGAGGCATGCATAGTTTTGGACAAATGACACATATATTAATAAAAATAGCCTTTATCTTTATACACATGCACATATTACATAAATTTTGTAGAGGATAACTTAAATTGATAACTATAAGAAGAATATTATATGAATTTAGACCATATTTAGAACTTAGGTTCTAACTTTCACATGTAATGACCTTGCATGATCTTGGAAGATGAGGTGACCCCTTCTCCAAGTCTATATAAACAATAGTAATCCAACTTCGGTTTTTATCAGAGAATTATGAATACAGGAGAAACATCAATTTTGATCATTATCAAATGTGTTTTTGTATTTTATTTTCAATTTATTTATAATTAGTTGTTACTTTATTTAGTTGTATGTTTCAATAATATTTAGTATGTAATAGCTGTGAATGGATTCTTGATTATTTTGATTGATGCACTAATCTGTAGATGTGAAATGGCTATTGAGAGATTGGTAAAATATATTGGTTAATATATTCAAGTTTTTTATTCATAATTTTGAATGTGTACTAGTTCTTTCTTTGATGTAGTTTTCTATGTATGTGCCAAAGTTTCTTTAGATACTTCACTAGCCCAAGCCATAATCTCTTGAGTAAGAGTGTGTAACAGCTACCCTAAAAGGAGAAACCTTTGTTTGAGGCCTATGAATATCTTTCATCATTATATCCTTAGAGTTATTAGTCATGTCTAATTATGTATGTGTAATTACTGTTAGTAACATGCATAGGTTCTGAAAGCACAAGTATGTTTAGAAACCAACCAAGGAAGTAGTTCCTAAGAACCATAAAGCCTTATTTTTTACATTAACCTTCCCTCATTTTTTGATTTTATTTAGAGACCTACCCACTTTAGATTATAATCCAACAATCCATCCAAATCACATAGAGATTCATTACCTTTTAGGGACCACACCTCCATCCAAAAAACCTTGTCAATAACTTGCATGCCCTACTATCTATCTCATCAATAGGTTGTTAAATACTACATACTTATAACTCATGTCCTATAGTGGAGTTTACTCCCATTAAGATCATAAAATGTTAGATTCTACCTCATTGATTATGGTGTGGATAAAACATACATCAATAGTTTCATTAGTTCTAGAGGGTAAAACCCTCGATAATAGTAGTTATCTTTTATGTAGAGTTATACTGGAGTCACCTAAGAGAGTGACCATATATAATTCTTAGTTTAGTTTTCTAATCTCACATCTAATAGATCATAGGAGACCTAGAACTATGACCACATTCCTATTTTATAATAATCCATCTCCTCCAATAAAGAATCTCTTACCCATAACGAACCCTTTACATGTTAATCAACCAATGGCTCAGCCTTGGTTAGTTGGATCTATTATTTAATTCTCAGGATATGTGCATGATTTACCTAGGAATATAGAGAAGTATCTACCATCCTTTTCTCCTTTAGGAATAAGGACAATGGAAGAACATATAAAATCCTTAAAAGATGCTTTGAGATTAATTGATGTTGTCGATGAAGATGTTACATGCAAATTATTCCCTTTTACATTAATGGATTTTGATTATGATTGGTATATAAATCTTATGGAGAAATCCATCACTTCTTAGGATGAGTGTTAAGCTATTTTTCTTATATATTTTGGACATGTTACCAATCCAAACATAATATACTAGATCTTCACTAGTATGAAGAGAGAGCCTAATGAGCCTATCCATGCTTTCAATGTGAGATTTCAAAATATGTATAATTATTTGACTCCAAGGTACAAACTAGAGGAAGTGTTAGCATTGGAGATGTATAAGAATGCACTAGATCCAATCACTATGATGTTCCTGATAAGAGATATTATAGCTAATAATTTAGAATGGGCATTCAAAGAAGCCATTAATATTGATAGAAAACTCAATTATCAAGTACCCATTGTGTCCAATATCCACAATGGATTTCCCACATTAAATTTGATTCCACATGCAAGGCAGAATGTCCCAGTGTTTAATCATAAGTAGCTATATATATTGACTCCCATGATGCAAACAATGCAACCAAACTATAAATTCTTGATAAATTAGATGTAAGGTAATAGATACCAATAAAATTAATAATCAAATGTGTCTCCTACTACTATTTTATAAGGTATTGACTCTACAAAGGCAAAACTCAATTCTATTCAGAAGATGGTTCAAAACTTGAGCAATGATTTCTTAAATATGCAATTAAAGATGGGAAATGCAAATTCCCCAACTGGTAATTAGAATGTTGGATTCCAAAGATACATTAGAACATTCAATAGGCCTGAGAAACATAAAAATCTTCCAAAGATCAACATGGTAGAAATGGCTCTTCCCAACTAGTGCAAAATTCACAACACCTCTAAACATGGTAATCTTGACTGTGTAGAGTTCTATGAAATATTTGAAATCTTTCAGAGGGAATTAGTTAGACAATATCAAATGAATAATCCACTAGAATCATACCAAGATCTTTTCTCTTCAACTACTTCTATATTCTTATAAACTCATGAGTTTCCCTTCCTAGGAAAAGATTATAATGTACCAGAGGATAATATGGATGAAATTCATGTTTTTAAATAATTATAGAGAGATGCATACAATCTAAGGAACAATCAGACACTTACCACATCAACTTCTCCAAATAACATGGTGATTCATCCTAATCATAATGCAAACAATAATCCACCCCCTCTAAAGGGGAATGATCAGCCATAAAGCAAGGAAAAACCAAGCAAAGGAGGATAAAACATTGTAGAGGATATGAAAAAGATCAAGGAAAATATAAATATTCATGAATTGGCATAGATCCCTAAATAAAAGGAGTTGATATGGAAGCCCATTACTAGAAAGGTTCCTTATGGAAATATATAAAGCATCTATATATAAAGCAAAAGTTTTTGATGCCAACGTCATCTATAAGAGTAAGATAGAAGATCCACCCTTTCTACTAACTATCTAATTATTTAGTAAGAAGATTATTAATTTTTTAGTTTATTTTGGAGCATCTAAAACTATCATGTCCACATTCATACGATAAAAACTAGGTTTCACTCTGAGTACTTCAAAGAGAATAATTTCACAAATAGATAAAACAATAGTACCAGTAGTTGGAGAATTGACCAATGTGCGAATTCAAGTATCATCTGAATCATAAGTCCATATGACCATTGATATTATAGTGGTATACATAGCCAAAGGTTATATACTATTGTTATGTAAGGATTGGTCCAAAACACTCAATGGATATCTCTCTATAGATACTCTCATATATACATGCCATGGAGAGGAACTAAAAATCAAATCAAGATTGATAGAGAGCCAAGAATGAAGTATCCTATTACAAAATATAACATCAAGAATAAAGAGGTAAATTTTGAGTCACCTAACCTTGGTATTTATTCTTTTACTACTCAAAACTAAGTACAAAAGCTAGAACTTGAAGGTTCCAATAAATTGTAGACTCTACACTTTGATGGTGCTAGATCTAATCAAGGATTAAACATGGGAATCAAGTTGATTGATCCATAAGGTAAAAGGTTCTTGGCAGCATATAGGTTATAATTTCCATGCACTAACAATAGATCTAAGTATGAGGATCTATTTTTGGGATTAAAATTTACACTTAAGAATAATGTAAAGTAAATATCATTATTTGGTGCCTCAAAGTTGGTGTTCAATCAAGTAAGAAATAAATACCAATGCAAGATATCTTATTTAAAGAGATACAAACATAGAGCATGGGATATGATTGAAAGCTTTGAAGCTTTCAACATAGTAGAACTTCCTAGAGAGAAAAATCAAGCAATAAACTCACTAGCTACTACTACTGTTAATTTTGAGCCATTACAAGAATTTAAGGTAAAAATCTTCTTTATTGAATTGGTACCATATCCTTCCATTCTGGATAATGTAGAAATTTTCTAGGTCTTTAATGATGACCATCAGATTATTCATTTGTTAACTAATTTAGGGGAATTTAAATCCCAAATAATTAATGCCAAGGACATTAATCACCTATGTTAAGAGGAATCAGACAAATAAGACATTATCCAACTCAAAGAGAATCAAATTCTAGCTAGGTTGATGTCTTTGGAAAGACCATTCAACATAGACTCTCAAAATCAACAAATTAGGTAGCCCAAGGTCAATGACTTAGACTTTAGAAGTGAAAATATAAGAGATGAACATAGATGACATTATGTTAATATCGATATCAAATTTACCCTAGAAGAGAGAAAATGAGTGAAGGATCTAATCACTCAATATAGGGATATCATTTATTAGATATATAAAGGCTTGAAGGTGTATGACCCACAAGTCATTACTCATATAATTACCTTGACGCTAGATCTCAAGCCATTCAGATAAACATAAATATTGTTCAATCATATTCTAGATCCTCTCATTCAGAGAGAAGTGGAGATGATTTTAAGCCCAAAAGACATTTTTCTAGTAAGACATTCTACTTGGGTGGTCAATTTGATCCTAGTAATAAATAAAAACTATGAGATCAGATTATGTGTGGATTTTAGGAACCTAAATAAGGCTTCTAAAAATGACATTTATCCCCTACCTTCTCTAGATGAGGTGATACAAATAGTAAGTGGCTATGAAATGATATCCTTTTTGGATAGATTTTCAAGTTTATAATCAAGTACTAGTACAATATGAAGATGGAATGAAGATGGAATTCACTAAGAAGTGGGGAATATTTGTGTAAGAGGATGCCATTTGGAATAATAAACTTAGGAGTGACCTTTCAACATGCCATGGATCATGATTTCAAAGGATTAATAGGAAAATGCATAATTATCTACATGGATAATCTTATGTTATTTTTAAAGAATTGGAAATACCACATAAGTCACCTATGGTCCATATTCAAGAGATGAAGAAGGTTTGGTGTTTCATTAAACCCAAATAAGATCATATTTGGAGTGACTGAGGGGAAGCTCTTAGGGCACATCATGACCAAGGATGGGATCACCATTGATCCAGATAGAATTTAGGTAATTTTAAAAAGTCAACCACCAAATAATAAGGAGATTAAATCATTCTTCATAAAGATTAAATTATCAAGGAAATTTATCTTAGGGTTTGTAGAGATTATTAAACCTCTGAATACCATGTTCAAGTAGGATGCCAAAATAGAGTGGATGATTAAATCCCAAAATTCCTTCTAGGATATTAAAAATGAAATATCATAGGCTCTAATATTGATCAGTCCAAATTTTAATAATTTCTTTACCTGTACTCATTCACTTTAGAGCATGTGATTGTGTCTATCATCATACAAAAGGAGGAAACTTAGCATCTAATTGCATTCATAAACACAAATTTTAAATATCTATAACTAAAGTATTATATGATTGATAAATAGATTTTTGACCTTGTCAAGGTAGTAAAAAATTTTCTATATTACATCTTGAGGAATAAAATCATGACCATCATGCTTGATATTTCAATGAAGCTCACCCTATAAAAAAATAAATTAGTAGAATACTGAATAAAATGGATAGCCAAGCTGTAAGAATTCAATATAGAGATCAAGCCTACAAAGATAATTTAAAGATTGGGCATTATTTAGCTTATGACTGAACCAAATCATTGTATCACAGTTGAAGAGGTATGTGATTCTCAAGTATCTAAAGGAGAATTGTATAATAATATAATACAATAATTACTTAATGAACTTGTTTCTCGAAACTCAATAGAAAGAGGAGAAGAGCTTTGAGGCTCAAAGGTAATCATTACATGATAAAGAATGGACTCCTCTACATAATAAATTATGAAGGTATTTATCTAAAGTGTGTATCTCTAGAGGAAGCTAAATAAATTTTAGAGAACTTGTATCAGAAGACAGGTAGTGGTTACCCATATAGAAATACCACAACCCATAATATCTTAACAATGGGATACTATTAGCCAACATTTTCAAAATATGTTCATACTCATTTTAGAACATGCCATGAATGCCAAACTCTACCCAAGAGAGAATTACATGCATCAATGCCTTTACAACTAGTTGTTGAAGGAAGGCTATTTTCCTAATGGTAATTAGACATCATTGGTGTCATCAACCAAAATTCCTTAGCAGTCCATAAATTCATGCTTACTTTTATTGATTACTTCATCAGATGGAGTAAATCCATAGCCATAAAAGACTATAGAGCATAAGATGTGATTCACTTCTTAAAGGAACACATAACCAATAGATTTGACATTCCCATTTTTTTGGTTTGTGACAATGGACTAAATTTCATATTAGTATAGTTTATTGAGTGGGCACATGACAACTAGATTATTATCAAGTTAGCTTCTAATTATTACCCCCAAGGAAATGGACTAGAAAAATCAATGATTAAAAATCTAATCGATACAATTAAGAAATCAATGGGGAACAAGCCCAAAGTCTAACACAATCTATTGAAGTACACTCTTTGGGTAGACCAAACAAGATACAAATAATCCATTAAAGCTTCACCTTACCTATTGGTGTATGGACATAAACTAGTAATCCCTATCATGTTGAAGCTACCCACTTATTACTTCATGAAGGATTATATGGAACCAAGTGATAAAGCATAATCGAGATTACTAAACATAATAGAAATGGAAGAGTCAAGAAATGAATCCCTACAGATATTTAATAAACACCAAAATGTGGTTTGATAAGAGAGAAAAAGTCAAAGCATTCAATATTTTAGATCTAATGCTACTTTGGGATAAATCCCATGAGAATAAAGGACATCATGATAAGTTTTCCCCACTATGGATTGGACCATACTAGATTTTGGAGATGATGGTAAATAAGGCATTTCATTTTAAAAACTTGCAAGGTAATGAGCTTACATATCTGGTCAATGGATAGTTCTTGAATCACTAAGTCAAGGTTGTACCATCTATTGATGCTACTGAGTAACAAGGGACAATTGAGAGTAGACATAGGGTTAGATTAGATTTATTTCCTTCTTAGATTAGATTTATTTATTTCTTAGTTTTGTTTCCTACTTTTCTTAGTTTAGTTTCTTGCTTTCTTAGATTAAATTTCCTACTTTCTAGATTAATTATTTTTAATTTCTTCTCTGGAAATCTGAATTGTGTTTGATCTAACCATAACCAAGCTAAAATCCAAGCCAACTGAGTTTAGGACATGTAAGAAGGTGGAAAATAAAATTTGGAAGTTTGGGACTATTTTACAGATTGGTCATATTTCTTTGTTTTTGAGTCTTCAAGATAAAGGTACATAATCATGAATTATTATGAATTGTGTCACAATTGAATACTTTCACCAAGTATGTGAAAGTTTATTTTGGAGTACTTCATAAAAATTTAGGAAATTTTAATATTTTATTTGATAAAATACACTTATCACATTAGAAACCTATTATAAATGATAACTATGGGTATAGATGTGGTTGGTAGGGACATTCTAGTAATGATTTGGTTTATAATTATACCAACTCAATAGGGTTCCATATTTTCTCTTTTCATTTAAGAACAAAAGAAAAACAAAAGAAGAAGAAAACCAATGATTTAAAAATAGAAAAAGAAAATTTAAATAAAATCAAAACTACTATATGATTAAATAAGGTCAATGTTCCATGCATCATGATTAAAATAAGATAATGGAAAGAGAAGAGAAGGAGCCTAAGGTATCTCTGTTGGGGCTATGGATGCCTAATTAGAATCAGAGAAATGCTTGAGCTTCCATTGTTTTTAATGAAATTTAAGAGATACTAAAACAAAACCTATAGCTTCATCAAGCCTTTGAAAAATTCATCACAATAGGGATTAAATGAATTACATGTTTTGAAATACACAAATCCAATAATTGGAAGGCAAGTATGTAGTGTGAATCAACTTAGGAGTCTCTTTCATGTTTTTTTATTTAAGTATTCTTTTATGACACACCTCATGATTGATTTAAGGATTGATAACTAAAGTTTTGGGTTATTTAATAATCAAGAGTATTCCCCTTGTGAGTTACCATTTCTTGTACCTAACACACCCCCATTTTTAAAAATAGGGACCATTGTTTCAAATTATGCAAATTTGTGTTTTAAATTAAAAATTCATTTGATCAGTTTACTATGACAGTGTTTTCCATATTATCTTTATTTGAATATCATTCATACCATGGTTGCTTTTTCATATTTTCACATGATTTTGGTTTAATTTTGTATAAATTTACTATCCTCAGATTCTTATGTTTTCAAGTTACAATATTAATGGAGTTCATTTATGTGAACATTGCTTAGGGTTTTACACCTTAATGATAAATTGACTTTTTTTAACCCTTGATCTCTTATTGATTAAAATTAAGTCTATGATTAAAATCATGTTTAAACATTAGGATAATTTGTTTAGACTAAAGTCCTTTTTAATAGATTCAATCTTTTATGCAGGCTCAAAATTATTATAGAGATATTTTATTATATTATAGACTTAATTTAAGATTTTGGGCTAGTTTGTAATTATATTTTAATAATAATAATACCTTAGGCTAAAAATATATATGATTTTTCCTTTTTATATATTATGATTTACGCAAGGTCAAAACTAACACAGGGAATCTTTTATACATTCTAAGCCTAGGTCTTAATCATATTTGTTAATACAAATCAAACCTTATGTTATAATCTTTATCCATGGTCCTTTTATTAACATGGTCCCCATTTATTAAAATTTAAGCTTATTCTAAGACTTTAGGCTATGTCCTTTATATTTCCCAGGCTCACTTAGTTTATTTTGGTCTATAGGAGTGGATCCAATCACATCTGACTATCCACATCACAATCAATGCCCATGCTTACTTAGGTAAGGTTAATATAATGGTGTGAGATAGAGTGTAATAATTTAAATATTTTAATCAATGGAACCAATCTCGTTCAACCCCATGGATTATGATCTAATAGTGCACGTTAAATCATACACCATTGATAAAATGAAGTGAGTAAAACATTGAAATGTCAAAGCCCTATGAGCCCTATGAGGGTGAAAAGTGTCACCATCATGGGAGCTTAATATATATAGGAACATAAGACATGACAAGTGTCAAAATATTGTAGGAGTCAATAAGTCAAAACACTAAGATCTATGAACGACATTAAAATGGGTATAGTTGATCCAATGGTGTGAGATCAACATACTTCTCAAAGGTCTCAAAACTAATGAAGAGATGCCAAATAGAATAAAGGTATTTGAGCCAAGACTGTAAGGTACATAGAAGGCCTTGTGGAGCTATCAAGTGGCATGCTCACATTCCATCATGTAGAAGATCTAATGATGTGAGTCCTAAGAGGACTTTTCAAAATATCTATAATCAATAAGGTATTGACATGTGTCCCAAAGGCAATATTACATTTCAAAATGTAGTAAACAAAATGGCATGGCATTATGGATAGAATTATGTAGATGTTTAGGACGTAAGCGATCCAAACTTATTATTTTGGGTTTTTTGCCTCAAACTTATTATTTTGAACATTTTTTCTAGATGGAATTTCCTTTTAGGATTTTTCCCTAGACTTATAACTTTAGACATTTTGTTCAATGTATTGTCCCTTGAAAATTATTATCACAGACATTTTGCCTAATGGAAATAGATATTTCAACACTTGGGCTATATTTATCTATAGCCATTGGGTCTCATATTAAATTTATAGTCCTTTGATAAATAATATTGTATAACATTTTGAAGAGGAATATTTTATCCTGTAAAAGGCATAAGCGACATGCAATGCATAATTTATTAAGATTATTCATAGCTAGCACAAGTGTCACTAGTTATCAAGCATCATCAAAAGTGATACTTAACCTTTGTCTGAGTTCCATTTGAAGGTGGCTAATATAAAATATCAATATATTGTTATCAAAACCTATAAAAGGACATATGTTGTTCTCACAACCTATAAAAAGAGGCATGTATAGTTTTGGGAAAACAAAACATATATTTACATAAATAACCTTTATCTGTATACGCATGAACATGTTGTATAATTTTTAGAGAGGATAAATTAAATTGATAACTATAAGAAGACTCTTAAATGGTTTTAGACCACATTTAAAACTTAGGTTATAACCATCACATGTAATGACCTTTCATAAGCTTGGAAGATGAGGTGACCCCTTCTCCAAGTCTATATAAATAGTTATCATCTAACTTGGATTTTTGTCAAAGAATTCTATATACAAGAGGAACATCATTTTTTATGATCATAGAATGTGTTTGTGTATTCTATTTCCAATTTCTATGTAATTATTTCTTACTTTCTTTGGTTGTATGTTTTAATAATCTTTAGTGTGCAATAGTTGTGAATGGATTCTTTATTATTTTGATTGATGTACTAATCTATAGGCATGAAATAGTTGTTGAGAGGTTGGTAAAATATATTGGTTAAGATATTCAAGTTTTTTAATTAATAATTCTAAATGTGTACTACTTTTTTTGATGTAGTTTTATATGTGTGTGCCAAATCTACCTCAGATATTTCACTAGCCTGATCCATAATCTCCTGAGTAAGAGTGTACAATAGCTACTCTAAAAAGAGAATTTTTTTTATAAGACCTTTGAATTTACCTCATCATTATCTCCTTATAATTACTAATTATGTTTGATTATGTGTGTGAATTTTTTTCTAGCAATAGGCATAGGTTTTAAGAGCACACATCTATTTAGAAACTAGCCATGGAAGTAGTTCCTAAACACCATAGAGCTTTATTTTTTTCCTTACACTTCCCTCCTTTTTTGACTTTGTTTTGAGACCTATCCACTTTAGAATAGAATCCAACCATCCATCTAACTCACATATATATTTACTACATTTTAGGGACCACACCTTTGTCTAAAAAACCTTGTCAACAACCTGCATGCCCTACTAGCTATTCCATCAATAGGTTGTCAAATACCGCATACCTACAACTCATGCCCTAGAGTGGAGATTACCTCCATTGAGATCCTAAAATGTTAAAGACTACCTCATTGATTATGGTGTGCATAAAATTTGAATATATATATATATATATATATATATATTCAAATTTGATGGATATAATAAAGATAATTAAAATATTCAATGGGAAGACCAATAATTTATTAGGAAGTATTATGTTACCATTTAAGGTGAGCCCTATAGTATTTTATACTTCATTCTTAGTTTTGTGGAGTATAGGGGAATATGACATGTTGATAATTTCCATTGGATAAATAATCTCTATGTAGTATCATATTCAATACATAAATGTGTGAATTATATACATGTCAGTAGGGTGGTTATAATTCTAAGTATTCCATATGAGTATCTTATTCATCTAGAGCCACTTACTCCACCACATAAATAATTTACTAAACTTATTCATTTTCATTCTATGAATTCTATTCAAAATTAATTAATTATCTTCGCATATGACTAATTTTTCAATTCCCGTCACATCAAAGGGTTATTCAGGACTCACAAGAACCATTATCTACTCCATCATGTTTTAGGCTTGTGATATAGATAGTTTGGCATGTTTTATAGAAAAAAATCACATGATTATTTTATTATATAATGGATTCCATAATATATTGTGATCAATAGGGTTACTCATCATAAATAATATTATTTTCATCATGATGATGTTGATGATGGATAATTATAGCATGAGATAATTTCTCAAATTTAGCTACATATACATATGGTACTAATTTCTTAAGCTAGGTGATCACTCCTATGTTTTAAGCATGACCTACATATGAATTTAACTTTGATGGGATATTTGGTTACAATTTATACATAAGGAAAATATTTCAAAAATATATAAAAACAAAATATTAAAAAACCCAAAATAAGCACCTTAGCATAACATTTTTACTAGTAAACATTGTTCATTTATGTTATTTGTTATATGTTTGTTATTTTACATATATTTTTCCATAAGCACATGCATCTCATGTTTTATATGTTTTAGATGTAAGACATATAGATTTTTAATCATAATAGATGTACATATACATGATGTTATTATACCTAGAGGCCATGCCATTTTTGGGGCATCTCATTTTTAGGTTATATTTTTATCAGCTATATATTGCTAAAATAATTCCATTTATCATAGTGATCTCCATTGATTTATTACACATATATTTCCCTTGATTATATTATTTAGATTTTTATATTTAATGGATTTATTATTTTATATGATGTGATTTTAACATGGATCAATGGTATAGATTAGAATGACCTTTTTTATGCTTCATTTTTTCTATTTCATTTACTCTAACATAATCATTTATTATTATTATTTTATCTTTTGATTTATTATATGAAATTTGATTGATTGAGTGTATTATTTCATTCCTCTTTTTTGGGGCCCTTAACTTCTCATTTTAATTTTTTGAAATTTATTATTCATGATATAACTCTTTATTTGGGCCCTTTCCTTATTTTTTGCCTTTTAATATTTGAGTTTATCATTACATGAATTTTAATTTGTGTTTCTATCGCCTTGTTGTGTGCCTTTTACGTTAGGTGAAAATTGAGTGTTATTGGATGTGTTTTATTGTGAGCATCATTTCTAAGACATTGTGTGTTTATAAGTGGATAAATATAGGATTCTATACTAAGTTTTTGGTGTCATGATCAATACCATCACCTTTCATCTTATGTGGGTTTCCATGATATATATCATGAACCATTTATTCACAGGTTAATATACACTACTTATATATATATATATATATATATATATATATATATATATATATATATATATATATATATATATATATATATATATATATATATATACTGATCACTAATACATTCCCAATCAACATATATATCTTAATGTGATATTTTTATACCTTACACTACATGTTTCATGTGTGCATTGATAATATTTTCATTTTATGATGACATATTTTCCACACATTATCACATGATTTACCATGATTACATTATTGATACATTTTTTAATTGATTTCAAGGTGCATATCATGAAAATTCATGGTGGGTGGTCTTTGAGGTATGAGCTTGTATGCTTGATGTGACAAGGAAGCCATGTGACATGAGAGAATTTGAAGGCAATCTAATGTATCTTTTGTTAAGAGATATTTTTAAGGAAACCTAATTAATATTATTTTGGTTTTTTTCAATGTTTTTTTAGTGGGTTTAGGATTTTTTCTTATGCATATTCTTGTTTGAGTACTAGTCCTTAAATACAAGGTGTCTTGAGAAGTCTAGTCATAACAAGCATAGTCATATCATGAGCATGTGCATGATAAACATGGATAGGTTTGTGAAAAGGTATGAAATTATTTTAGGATCATGTAAGTAATATGATAAAGGTGTATAATCATCAAAGAGTGTTTCAAGGTTAGTTGTCAAGTTTCAAGTGCTTGAGAAGCCTAGTCATGGCATGCAAAGTTCTTGTGAGAAGGTATGATATTGGTGGCTTGGTGAGATGAGTGAAAACATGCATGAATGGATGAATTAGGTTGATTTATAATTTATATGAGGTATTTTATGACTCATGTGAGTATTAGGGTGAGCCTATAGGGGTAGGACCTATAAACCTAGTCTGTACCTAAACTAATTCTAGGCCCTACCTAGCCTAATAAGGCATCATGATCTATTATCAAGAAATATTAATAATTTTTGGATATGTATAATCATGTGAGAGGTTTATTTATTATGTGATTGAGGTGGAGAGTACATGGAAAGAGGCATGAAGGTCAGTTTCAAGGCCTAATATGGTTTACAAGTTAAGATCTAAGTACGCAAAGAGAGAGAGTATGGCCTAATGGGGTATGAGGTTCTATTTATAAGGAAAGTATGTAAAATTGAGTTTTTTTATAGGTATTTCATATTTTTAAATCATGTTAAAAAAAATTGGGGTCATGGTTTGTAAGAAAAGGCATGAAAAGTGGTTTTGAGGTCTCTCAAGTGTAAAGAACGAAGGGTTCTCAACTTGAGAAGGATTTTATTATGTTTGTTAGCTTCTAAGAAATTTAAATGGGAACATGAGATATTAATTATATTATTTTAATGGTCCTATCTAAAATTTATAGGCATTAGTGTTTATAATGAGGGGTGAATATTTATAAATGATTGTTAAATATGGAAGATGGTTTAAACCCTCAAAAAACCCTAATAGTGACCTGATATGAAATAAGTCATTATAAATTTATAAGAATGGATTAGTATGTATTTTTTATTGATTTTAGGTTGTATTGAAATATCCTATCCATCTATATGTATGATTGAGTCTTTAGGTGAGTGAGTGGACCCTATAGCAAAGGACTTATTTCTTATAGATTTGTTATAAAATTCATAGTTAACCATGTAAAAGTTGATAAATGGATGGAGAAAAAAAATTGATAATTTTAGTTTGTGTATATAAATGTTTTTTAATAGGTTATATCCATCAGGTGTGCTAAACTGGTCATCCAAGTTGACCAATCACTAATAGGCCTAATGGTGGAAACAATGAGAAACCCAAGTAATAGTGAGAAAGTGATTAGGGATGTGTTATCATGAATTAGTGATGGGAAAAAGTGCATGGAGTTTTTTTTCAAGAATTTTAATACATGATCATGTATATTATAATTTTTGGAGGTTAGTGTTTATAGTGAAAAAGTTGATCATAGTTTGACTTATCTGGCTCAGTAAGGTCCATGTAGCAGTAAGGTTATGAGATTAGTCTGCAAGATAAATATTTCCATTTGACCATATTATATTTAAATATTATAATTTTATATTTATATAATAGGATAATATAAATTCATTTTAAGTCATTTAATATATTTATACATCTATTGAAGATCATTGTCACCATGACTATGCTTTAAGGTAAACTAGTAGTTCTAGGTAACCAAGTTATATTGATGAGTTTGAGATTATATGACTTGAGTTAAAGTATATAATGTAAAAAATATTAATATTTAATAATTTTATGTCCTATAATTTTTTTTAATAAGGTTTTATAGAGAGTTAAATTGGTTGAAATGTTGGAGCTAAAATGGCCTATCTGGTTCTTATTTGATTGTGTGTAGTGAGATTAAAAGATTGGTTTGCAAGACTAATATTTGACATTAGAACTTATGATTTTTATATTTTAAAGTGGTATATGGATTTAAAAATAAATTTTTAAATTATCATTTTTCATGTTAGGTGTTCTTTCAAGTGTTGAAGATCATGTTGTTCTTGACTAGGTTTTGGAGTGTTTTGGTAGTTCTGAGTGAGCTATTTATAGAGAAAGGTTTGAGACCTTTTTTTTTATTGAAATGTGATGTATAAAAAATATGGTGATGTTCCTGAGGTAATATATATTTTTTTATGTTTTATTTTCATTATTTTGTGTCTAAATAACAGGCAATCTCTAGTTCTTTAAGACAGACTTTCTATGTATAAGAAGGCATAATTGTAAACGATACAAATGTTGTGCTTAAAGTAGTGGTTGGATCTAAAACATGTAATGGATTCTATAAGAGATTATTAATGGTATAATTTAGTGGAATATTATATTTTACTATCATGTGATGTGTTTTAATGTGTTCCAAGGAAGGTAAAGTGTAACATGTCTTAAAGTAGACCTAATGGGATTAGGTTTGCATGAGACCTAAAGATGAAATAAGGCCTAATTGATGTATGCCAGACTAAAAGGGACACAAATCACGTTGTATTAATGTTTATGTTATTTAATAATATATATTCCTTATATGACTTAAGATTTTAAGGTTTTTTGTTTGACTGAGAAGTATATGAGTAGGAGGTTTGCATATATACAAGGTAGTTTTAGGCCTATTGGTGTGAAAAGTGTGAAAGCAAATAAAATAACATATTATAGATAATAAAGAGGTATTTTATAGCATAAAATTATTATACATTATATTTTATGAATATTTTATATAGTTTTTGTGTATAAGGATCAAGATCATATGACCTAATCAGTCTTGAAGAGACCTTTTTGAGTGAAGAAACCTAGAAGGCAGTTTGAGAGGGCTAAGAGTGTGAAGAGTTAAAGAGGTGGTCATCATAAGTTATTTTAGAAATAAGGTGTCTTAAAGGTGATCAGATAAATTATGTGGTTGAGTTTTTACTAATTCATCTATGGGGTTGGTTCCTCATTGTAAATTGGTGTTTGCTAAAGCCTACCTTAGTTGGTGCTTAATTAGTTGGGGTTGGTGCTCATTGTAAAGTAGGTGATTCACTAAATTTGGTGTTTGTATTATATGAATTTATTCTATTTTGATATATTAGTGTGTTTTCTTCCCCTTTATTTTTTACCACATATGTGATGTGTTCTTATGTTTCATGCTTATGTGGATAGGTGTTTATGTTTGTTAGATCTATATTCTTATTTGAATGGTTCATGATTGCATAAGTGAAATTGATATGAAAGTTTTTAAATAATGATTCATCCCACCCTCTCAATAATTTTGATTCCAAAATTTGGTATTAGATTAGGTAATTTGAAGTAGGTGTAATATCTTAAAGGAGATTCTAGAAGCAAGGATGGCTAGTCAGTAAGCTCAAGGTGGTTTCTCTACATGTAATGATTCATTCTTAAATGGAATAAATTATGAATTTTGGAGTATAATAATTAGTGCATATCTAATGTCAATGGGCCATGACATATGATATTCATTTATGAATGGATACACTCCACCTCTTATACCACCAACTGATGCAATAGGAAAGAAGTAAAGTGAGCAATTCTAAGGCAATGAATGTCATTCTTTGTGGCCTATCAAAGGTAGAGTTTGTGAAGGTGATTCACTTTGATTCATCCAAGGTGATTTGGGAAAAATTAAAGAATATATATGAAGGATAAACCAAGGTGAATATGTCCAAGTTATAGACCCATCAAATATAGTTTGAAAGTCTAAAAAGGAATGAAGATGAAACCATTTCATTCTATTTGTTGAAGGTTGATGAAGTTATCAATGCCATTAAAGGATTAGGAGAAGAAGTGAAATAATATACAATTTTTCAAAAGTGTTTGGTATCCCTAACTCCTCAGTTTGATTATAAGGTCTTTAAATTAGAATAAATGCAAGATTTTAAAAATGTAGAGATGTATGGGCTTCATGGCATATTGAATGCCTATGAGATGATAAAAAATGGAGGAAGACCTCAAAATAAGGAAGCATATTTCAAAGTTGAGAAGAATTCAAAAGCCAAAAAGGTCAAATATTAGGTATATTTATATGTTTATGATGATGAATTGCTATCCATGTTTTCTCTAAAATTTAGGTTTGCATCTGGTAAGTACAAGGCTAAGTTTACCTTCAAATGTTTCAACTATGGTAAGATTGGTCACTTTGCATCTAAGTATCTTAACAAGGATAAAATGGATCATGATGAAGATCATGGAGATGAAAATAAGGTCTACAAGCCTAACAAAATTAAGATAGATTTCAAGAATTATAAAGGTAGGAAAGGGTCATTCAAGAATAAGAGAAGTTTTATACCAAAGAAGATAACTCATCTGATGTAAGTGACACAATCACATCTAATAGTGATGAACATGAACATGAAAATAAGGAATCCATTATTCATGTCCATAGAAATAGATAATGAGGGTTGCTCAAATAGGAAAGGCCTTACGGTGGATGTAGAATCAGATGAAGAATAAGCTAAAGTGAACCTTGAGAAAAAATTGGTGAGTGCTCTAGAGGAGATAAATTTATAAATAAGAAATAATAAAAAAATAATATCATTAGTTAAGGGCTATGAGAAGTAGATTAGCTTGTTTGAGGAGAGACTGAGTAACACTTCCAAGAGGTATGATGATATCATCAATAAAATTGAAGAAAATATGGAGATAGTCACTACAAACCTAAAGGTTGAAGAGGAAGAATACATTAGGTATGAAACTAAAATGGAATCCTTGAAAGTTGAGTTGGACCAAGCATCTAACAAGTTGAAGACCTTTGTGAATTTTGAAAAGAGTATTGAGGGTCTAGATGACATCTTGAGTAGTCAGATGTATGCAAGGGATAAGACAAGTCTTCATTTCAAAAAAGACCAAAATAAGGTAGCTCAAGTCAAGGAGAAAGATA
>JARHVA010002292.1:1960000-2232500 GCA_037957365.1 Torreya grandis | reverse complement strand
CATAGTTAGTTAAGGTTGGTGCTCCATAAAAAGTAGATGTTTCACTAAATTTGGTGTTTGTCTTATAATTTTTTATTTAATTTTCAAATATCAATGGGGTTTCCTCTCCTTCAGGTTTTCCCACATATGTTATGTGTTCTTATGTTTCATGTTTATTTGGATAGGTGTTTATGCTTGCTAGATTTATATTCTTGTTTGAATGGTTCATTATTGATTAAGTGATATTGATAAGAAAGTTTTTGAAGACTAATTTAACCCATCCCCCTGCCATCTTAGTCATTTTTCTTCCAACATAAATATTTATATATAGCTTGATGTATTAAACTCTTTCATTTTGAGATTTTTACTTTTCAGGCATATTAGTGGGCTTGTCATAGATATTCAAGACTCTAATTTTATATATATATATATATATATATATATATATATATATATATCATATTTTAATATATATATTACATAATTTTAAAAGTTTTATATTAATTTATATTATAATAATTTCATTCAAATTATAATACAAATTTATACAAGTTGAGATAGAATATGTGGCATATATAACATTATGTAGACATTTTATGGGTTATGTATTTTAATATTTTATAGGTTATCATATTAATTATACTGAATTATGTATTATTTAATATTATATCACATGTTGGCATTAATTGGATAAAATTATGGGTCATGATCATTTTTTATGCATACTCTATTACAATTTTTCTATTTTTGAAGTTAGCATAGATGTGAGAAGTCCTTAAGTAGTGGTTGATTCACCCTAAATGGGCATAATATAGGTTCCCATTCCCTATTAGGTTAAAAATTAATTAAATGAATAGTGTGTTTAATATTTTTCATCAATTAGATGCCTATAATTACTCCCTCTTCATGAGGGTTGTGGTATTTAATTTCCCAACCCATAATTTTCACAATGGTTCTTGTCTTACTACATAATCATTTTATGACATTCCTCCATTAGGTTATGATATCCCCCAATTATCCAATACATAAGAAGTAATCATGATATCCCACATTTACAAGTGTATTTCTTCTTTACTCCTCAAATTCTAAAAGTTTCATTTATATAATTAACTTCAAGTTTAGTTTCACATATGGACATTGATTGTTATAGGTTTCATTTTAGGCTTTCACGGGGAAATCGACACACTTGAAGCCTTCTCCCATAGACAAATTGTGTTTACATAATAATGTAAATTTATTCATACTTTTAATCCGGTATTATTTTAATTTCAATACTATAATATAAGGGAGGTATTTGTAGACACTAAAATATGGTATTAGATACTTGTAAATGTAAGTCTTGACTTCCATCTACCTTAAATTACTTATGCCTACATATATGGTTATTTCATACCCTTTTCCCCTATTTTCTTACGTTATATGGGACCAACATTCATGATTTTATATTATTCACCTATGGGAATTCCCTAGTCTATGTCTAACCTAATTAAAATCATACTCAAACTATATCATGATCATTAGATGATAGTTCATGGTTTCCATTTTAATATACCAAATCTTAGAAGTCTATAGAATACCACAAGAATATAAGTATGATGAACCATTTCCCACACCAAAAAATAATCATTTTAAATATTAAAAATATCTTTATGGGTTGATCTATACATTGCACATGGTAGTGGCATGAGAAGTTACCCAAAGAGTCATATTTATACATAATATGTCTAATCCTATTATATATCTAACACTCATCAAAGAGGCATATATACACATTTTCACATTAAGGGGGACTACACTAAAACTCCCAAACTATAAACTAGTCACAAGGAGAAATACCTAGCCAAGTATTAAACACATAATCCAAGTCATGTTTTACTTTATCAAGTTTCAAAAGATGGATTACATGATGTAGTCATAAAAGAAGCACCATTTTTCACATACACCAACTAGGAGAACTACATATGGTTTAATTTCCATCCTTGGAGTATTATACATGTATTTAAAACTAAAAATTCATTGGGGAGTAGTTTTGGTCAGCTCAACCCACCTATATTCCTCATTTATATAGGTTAACCTATTATCAAAAGTTCAACTAAGAGATTTAACTGAAGGAGAAAAAATTATAGATTATTAGAACATAAAGAGTGCCTAATATTGAATAGGAATATCATTTATAAGTAGGCACATAGACCTATATCAAAATAGTGAGGAAAAATATAATAATATAAATACAATAGAAGTAGATGCCTTCATTTGACACAAGTATATGGAGGCTAACATACTCATCTAATCACAATGAAACATCCAAATTTCCTAATCTAAATACAATTTCGTCCATTTTTTCATAACCTAATTTCTTGGAATCATTTATGAGTTTTTGTTACTCCTATTTAACATTTTCCTAGCATATTATATGTTGCTTTGATTTTTTTTAATTTTTAAATCATGGAAATAACTTCAATAATCTCATTACATTAGTTTATAGTATCATTATTATGATTATGACTATGCTTATGATGTTTTAATTATATTTATTTATTTGGTTATGAACATTTTATGTTATAACTAGTACATATATTATTGATGTCTTATTTTCATGACTGTATGAACTAAAATGAGCTAGGTTTGATAGATGAAGTTAGGAAAATAAGGGTGTGTGTGGATATTCAATTAAATTTTGATAATAAGAGTTTGAGATACTTAAGTCTCAAAAATAACCACTATTTTTTAGTATGTCGATGACTATTGAGTTTCAATTCTTTCATTTGACTCTCATTTTCTATGTGTAGGTGTTCAATTGACTTTTAGTAATTGTTTCCTTCTAACTCTGATATAATTCACTTCATTAAATATGCTTATTTGTTTAAGATGTAATTATAGTGGTTAATGGTAGTCAGGTTGCCATTGTTTTTTGGAACCAGTTTCTAATAGTACAACATGATATGGAAGCAATTATTGTCTTGTCTACACTTATGATAATATCATTTTATGTGGTACATAGGTATTATTAGAATTATAATATATTAACTAATCTTATTGTCATCTTGATTATCATGTTTTTTATATAATTTTCACCTTGTAGAGGAATGTTGTTTCTTGGTTGATTGTATTGTCTTGGAATTATGCTTGGTCTTGCATAGTTAAATTGACCTTAATCTATCAAATTGAATTATGTGATTATCATTCTTATTTTAAAATGATGGCTTTCCATAGAATCCATCATATGCATGGCATGGCATGGGCATAATTTTAGGCAAGTTTACTTAGGTTTTTTTAAATATATGGCACTTTATTCAAAATAATGGTGTTCTAGTATTTAATTTTAATAGCTCAATTATTATGAGTGTTAATTATTTAAGCTTAGATAAAACCCTAAATACCACTACTATTATTTTTGAATATTATCTTTCCATTCATAATCTAATGTGTTCAATGTTTTGTTAAGACTATCAAGGTGTAAATTATTGGTGGATAGACTATAGTTTACCAAAATAAATGGGGGACATGGGGAATATGAATTTAATGTCAACATTTTATTGAACCACATGCTGAGTTAATCTCTTTTTGATAAAAAATTCTAAGGGGTTAAAATGATCATTTTTATATGATAGAGTGTGTGTGCAGTAGGTAAAAAAGGAAAAATAATCTCTCATGTGGAAAAATGATGAGATAAACTTGAACCATTATCCAAGTAAGTTTTTTTTTGGATTTTGGTTCTCTTTTTTTCACAAAGTTAAAAGGGAAATATATGAAATATGGATGAAATAAAAATTGGGTTTTGTTGAAAATGTGAGATGAAATTTAGTGCTAGAATCCCATGCACATTTAATGCCATTTGAATTTTCTTGTATTGGGTGTGCATTTGAAATGTTGCCTCGCATTCTTGTTTTTGTGTGAAATGAATGATTGGTGTTTATGGTATAGACACTTTAGGTGTTGTTGGAAAAAAAAATTGTACATGTAAAAATTTTACCTAGATGGATCATGACACTCTCTTTAACCCTTTAGTAACCTTTTACCCCCATGAATAGTCCATTTTTGGTCTTGAATTGATGATGCAATATAGTATTTTGGGAGGTCCTAGTGTGGTGTGAGAAGATGAAAAGAGTTCTATTTGAGTGAGTGATCCAATGGTGAAAGGAGAATATAGACCTAATGACCCTACCACATGTCACTTGAAATATTTTGAAACACTTTAAGCAAGATTTAAGGTGATTTTGAAGATTTTGAGGAAAATACATAGAGAAAAGTCTAAAACTACAAGTAAAGATTATCCCATATAGATAATTAAGGTAATAAATATGGTTTTGAATGCTAGAGGTGTTTTGGTAATGTTACAATTCCTCCTAGTGTCCTTTTGAAGAGATAAAAATTACTAACATAAGCCTAAAGGAACCTAACTATCTTAGCATGCTATGCAAGAATGAATAGATCAATTTGGTTATCGATTTGATAATTGTGCTTGGCAAGTAAAAGAAAGTTTAAGGATTACATGAAAATTATTTATTTTGTTCCATGAACATCCTCTAAAATTTTGGTATCCTAGTTTGTTTCATATCTCAATATATAATCCTTCAAATATGATGTTCTAATGTGGGATGTGTTATGGGATGTCAAATTCAAGCCACAAGAAACATCCATTTGGATTCAAAAATCTTCAACAAGGTATGAATTTATTTTAAGGCTACCAAGTGTTGAAACCTCACTCTATTGGATCAATTATCAATGGCACACAAGTGATTAATTGATTCAATAAGTCAAAGTCCCTTGGATCAAGATCGATGATGTGTATTCTTATGTATAAATTTTGATTGAGAATCTACATTGAATATTGGGGTCAATAGGTTAGAGGATCTGGAGATTGAACACATGGCTACCATGTGTCATGATCATGGTGATTTATCAAATCAATAGTGCACATTTGATCATAAGGATCAAATATTGACACTACACATTCAATTATGTAGATAGAGATCAATGATGTGAATCAAGTCAATAGTTAATGGTCCTAAATTACACACATTGTTATCACATAGCATAAGAGCATTAACTAAATAAATATTGGCATCAAGGTACACATAAGACATGTGGGGATTCTAAGTTTCATAATTTTGGAAGACATGATCAAAAATTAATTATTAATATTGAAAGTTAAGGCTAGGATACTCCTGAGGAGATTGATGCAACAAATTTGATCAAGTTTACAAGGTGCATGATATGAAGACACATTTTTTAAGTGATAATGTTCAGATTTTAAATTTAAATAAATATCATGACAAGGATATGCCACATAGGTAGACATGCCATATATAAATATAAGATCCAAACGTGATTTTGATTACCAAAGCAAATTCTTCAAATTTGTATGCCACTATTAAAGCTCAGTTGAGACCCTTGGTTTGAATATTTAGAACCTATAGGCCCTATTTTATGAGGTTTAAATATTATTTCATGATTTTATTCATTATTCCTTTAAATGGATCCACATTTACAATGATTTTTTACCTTTCATAATTCTTAGGGGAAGAATAGGTCTATTTAATCCTAATAGAGATCAAAGGTGGGCTACTAGATATTTAAATGAGATGGATGCATCTAGGAGTGAGGCATCTATGTAAAACCAATAATGTAATTGGTTTTCCATTCAATTAAAACCTAAAAAAATCTTAAAATAAACTTAAAATCACCAATTATAGTCATATTCCAATCATGGTGAAGGATAAGAGGCATATTTCTTATATAGGTTCATACTTGAGAGGTTGTTTCATGAGGATAGTCATGATGATTGTGTTTTAATGGGTTCATCTATGGAGGACCAAAATATTTTGCTCATAAACCACAAAATTAACCTATAAGAAACTAAATAACATAGTAATGTCCTAGGCATAATGATTGGAGGAACAAAGTCAAGTTGAAAATAGAAGAACACCTCAAAAATCAAACATAAAATATGACCTCCATGGTTAGTTAATAAATTTATACTAAGTCAACCAAATTTTACCCAAGCATATTATATAATGAAAGTGGAGGGTGGAATATAAGTCCAAGATAAATATTTGGTGATTGGAGAGTGAAAGTGGATTATTTAATAAATTTTCAAAGTCTTTGGAGACTTTTTCCTTTTGAGTAGATCATGACATCATCATCCTCAAAACGTTTTGTCTTCTAGTGTGTTTCTAAGACAATGAGAGGGCTTGCACACTAATTTAAATAATTAATGTTATTTTATTGAGGAAATATTATTTGTAATTGATCAAAAGGTGGTTGAGATTTTATGGAAGTGGTTGTGTCACATTTATTGAATTCTATTTGCTTGCTTACTTCTTCTCTCTCTCTTCCCATTTTCTCCTATATCTCCCATTTCTCCCCCTTTTTCAAAAGGATACTCTCATTAAACAAGGATAAACCCTATAAATTTTTTTATTAAATACCTCTTGAATCAATAAGATTATTTTTGACCTATCCCTTGCCTCTAAATTATGTCTATCAAGCTTGTGCATGATGGCCTTGTGATGAAATGTTCTTCCATGTCCATTATCCTTATTTATTGCCTAATTTTAGGTGTTTTATAGTTATTTTAAGTCTAAAATTGATCTCTTTCTACCATTAATAGACACTTGGTGTTAATTTTTAAATTCCTTTTTACTTCATGTATTGTCTAGTGAGCCTAGTTTATGAAACACTTATGACGTTAGCTAATTTGTGATGTTGTTTGAGCAAGAATTATCTGATGCTAAATTAGTGTTTACCTCATGCTTATGTGACTATAAATTAGTTTGGTGTATCAATTTTCTTTATGTTTTTCTTAATACTTCCTTTCCCCCCTTCTAAACCTTTTCCCAATTCATAAAATCATATTACTAAAAGCTTAAGTGATACGCCTAAGGATCTGGCCTATAACCTAGAGGTTCAACCCCACAATAGGAACCCACAAGCTGGGGTTATTCGAATATTTTAGTTGGGAGTGAGAGAGCTTGAATAACTCTCCCACAAGGGTAAAATTATATGAAACAATAGGTATTATATGTGAAGGCATTATTTTCAAGGAATAAATACATTAGGATTCGAATGTAAATTCTTTATGTTTTATGGATTCCTTTTTTTGGGTTTGTTTTGTTGTTGTTATAAAATCTTGGAAACTATGTGTTATCACCGCCACCCTAAATGCTAGGTTCCACCACCTAAATGCTAGGTTCCACCACCAAAATTATAGATGGGGTGGCTAAAGGTACCAATTAGGGAATCATATGACTAGATTAAGTGGGGCTTTCCACTCTTTGCGTTTATTATACTCATATGTTTATGGTTTTGTGTAGCATATCATTTTGTGGAACATTGTTGTAATAGAATCACTTGGAGTCACTCTTGATATTATACTTAGTTGAAGTATTTATTTTAATTGATTATCCATACCTTTGTTTTTTTATCATAGATCTTAAATAATAGATTGTATAAATTATTTTTAATCATTTACATGGATACTAATTGAATATTCAAGTATATTTAAAGTGGTGTATATGCATTTAGAATGTAAAACCTAATAGAATTTATGTTGAATGTGTATTCTTGACTTGAATATTTCACATTTGATATTCTCATTTTTTTTAATATTATATTAATTATATGATGACTACAAACTCATGATTCAAATCCTTTAAAAAAATCATTTATACACTTATTATGGATAGATGTTGACTGCATACTATAATTCAAATATATGATTTATTGTGAACCTTAATATGAAGCTTCAAATATGATATCATTATAACATGATGTCACAAGACTTAGAATGTTGACTATATCTTAAATAATGAAGTTAGTCTCCTAATCAATTTTTAGTGAAAGAAATTTTTGTTTTTTTGTTACTTGATTTTATTTGGGAAATTTTACTTTGTTGACGCATAAGTTACATTTTATAAACAAAAGATTTTATGATCGAATAAGTGTTATTATTGGAGTATTTCATGCATATTATAATGAAATGAATGCTTAGGGTGTGGACTATTTTTTTATTATATATTTATTATTACTTGTTTTTATTTTTTTATTTTATATTTATTAGTGATTGTTTCTTCCCAATTCTAATTTGAATTGAAAGTCTTCTATAATATTCATGTTGTTATATGATTGGTATTGAGGAACTTATGTTTGTATGACTAACTAATATAGTTTATGTAAATATTTTATACTTAAATAATGTTAAAAATGGATAGTACAAGATGTATATAATGATTTGGATAAGGTGAAAATAATTTAAAGATAGACTATTTTTGTTAATGGTGGAGTTATAGGTTGTATGTTATTGTGGAAAATAAGTAAGACTATTGTTATACTTGATTTTGATAATTTATATTTCTCATTACCAAAATATTTTATAAGTGTATATGGGTTATTGTGATTATATTAAAGATGTTTCTCATTCATATTATTATGCATTATATGTATCTTCAATGTGAATACATATTATATTATTGGTTCTATCTAATAACATAATGGCAAAAAATGTAGCAGTAAAAACATAGTATGACAAGAACATAGTATGAAAAAACATCTGGAGGATAAAATATAGCGAAAAAAAATGTATTAGTATTGGTAATGTCATGAAAATATAGTGAGGAGAATAATTGGGACATTTTAGAGATTAACACATTATTTATTTGTTGTCTAGTTCATTTTGGTGATAGCAGTTAGCATTTAATGGTGGAAAAGTAATGCACCAAATTTACAAGAAAAATAATAGGGGAAAATGTGATTTCATGAGTTTTTACCTTTATTTAAAATTTGAGTCATATTTTGTGTGAGAATATCCTTTGCTATGTTTTTTTCCTTGCTACATTTTGTCCTTGCTATGTTTTATCCCCATTATGTTTTTAGGCTATATTTTTAACCACTATGTTTATGTCTGTTACATTTTTTATGGATACCATATTATCATAGTTACAATTGAGATTGTTAGTATATTCTATGATTCCTTAATATTACAATGTACGTTAATTTTTTTTTATAATTACAAATTTTATTGGCTATGAATATGCATGTAACAATCCTTGGCAAGGATAAGATAAAACTATGTTTGAGTTATTGGGATCTATAGTAATCAATGAGGTTATAAATAATTAAATTTTAATTTACCATTATTGATATGAATTTATAATTAAGGTTAAGGTAATGCAAATTATAATAATTAATAAGTACATAATGGTATTTTATCATATTTGATTTCCATTTTAGGTAAGATTGAAACTCAAGAACATAGGCTCAATAACTTTGAGGTTGTTCCTCGTAAATAATTTCATGTATTTCCAACTTTAAGAAATATAAAATAGCTAATTTTTAGCTACTTAATAAAGATAACATGTATATTACTGAGTATTAAAATAATTTATTTGCATCATGTAAATTACATGCATGAGGAATAAGCTAAAGTGATAAAATTTAAGCTAGGACTGAAAGAGATATTAATGCATGATGTTAATATGACTTTCCCAAAAACATTTTGTCTACCACTAAGTTTGTTCATATGTAAGGAGAGAAATAAAATTATCAATAAAAGGAGAGATAATATTTTAAGTTAATTAAGAAGAAAATGAAGGCTAAAAATATCTCTCCCTCACCTAGAAAACATTAATAAATCAGACCTAAAATAATCAACATGAACCAACCACAATGGCCAATAATATTCCTATTTCACCAAAAAAAAACTATAAATTGATTGGAATGTGGAGGTAATTACTACCAAAAGGATTATCCAAAGATAAAACTTTGACAATCAATTAATCATTAGGTGTATAAATTAGTTAATAATCAGAATGTTAAATTTCAAGACACTCTAATTTAAACTAGAGGTACTATATATAGTTTGAATGTATCTATATTTATTGTTTATATTAAAACACATATCTTTGTTTCACTTATAGTAGATAAGTGTAAAATTAAACTTATTAAGGTCATAGAAGGTTAGGAGGTTAAGTTCGGTACTAGTAAAAGGTTACTTGTCGAGGAATTCTTAGATCAAGTTGAGCTTGATGTAATTATCTTTAAGACAAAAATAAATTTATTATTATCTCCCTTATGATCCTATGATCTAATTTTGGTCATGTATTGGTTATAACTACATCAATCAATTCTTGACTACTTTAGCAATAAGGTGTAATGCATAGTTGATTTTAGAAGCACCATGGAGGTGAAAGGCATTCAAAACACTAAATAATGTAAAATATTTCATATACACATCTAAAAAAGGTTTTGAATAAAGTTTTAAAACTTTATGAAGTCAAAATTCAAGAATTATCTAATAACAAAGAACCCTCATACATGGATTTTCATTTCCTAAGGGAATTTATGGATATTTTTCCTAAAAAATTGTATAGGTTGCCACCCAATTGGGTGTTTTATTAATATATATAAATTATTCCCATGGTTTAACCTACATATAAGGATCCTTATAGGATGAGTGTGATATATTTATATGAATTAAATATTCAATTGTAAGAACTTATAGACAATGGAAGAGTTATACCACATGTATCTCCTTGGGGTGCTTTGATTATCTTCATAAATTAAAAAATATGGATCTTAAAAGTTTTTTTGTAGAATATCATGTGCTCAATAAATTTATTATCAATAAACCTTATCCTTTATCTAGGATTTATGATTTGTTTGATCATATGATAGGATTAGTTGTATTATTTAAGATTGACTTGATATCAAGATACCATCATCTAAGAATCAAGTACGAATATGTTCATAATACAAATTTTTGAATTTTATATGGTCATTCCAAGTTCAATTTTATTACCTTTGGCTTAACTAATATACCAGATAAATTTAATAAATTAATAAATAACATTTCTAGGGATCATTTCGATAAATTTGTGTTGGTTTTCCTAGATGATAGTCTAGTTTATTCCAAGAATAAAGTTAAACATGAACAACACTTGATATTATTCTTGAAAATACTAAGACATCATAAGTTTTATGTAAAAAGTTCCATGTGTGATTTTTATCATCCTAAAATTCATTATTTTAATCCAATCATCTCTAATTATGGTATTATTGTAGATCTAATAAAGATTAAAACTATACAGGATTGGCTTGCTCCTACTAACATGTAATATGTATGTACTTATATAGAATTAGTTGGTTAGTACCATATGTTTGTTGATTTTTTTACATCATAGCCAATCCCATCACTTCTTTGTAGCACAATGGTAATAAGTTTGTGTGGACACCGCTTTGTGAAGTGGATTTTTCATAATCTTAAGGATTCATTAACTACAATACCTATATTCATTATGCCTAAAACAAATGGTAATTGTGAGATCTAGGAAATCCTTCTAAGGAAGGTTTCAATGAAATTTTAACATAGCATGGTAAAGTAGTGGCTTATGAGTTAATCAAGGAGCGTGAAAATAACTATCCCACACATGACACCTAGCTTAATGACATTGTTCATATACTAAAGAAATGGAAGCATTTCTTGTTGGGGGAATATTTTTAGGTGAAATTCGATTATCATAGCATGGAACATTTGTTTTCCCATGCTGAATTTAATTCACATTAGTGTAGATGGGTCAAGTTTGTAATTAATTTTTAAATAGACATTTCCCATGTTAAGGGTAAGGAAAATCATGTTCTTGATGCACTCTATTGACACACATACCTTGATGCTTTATCTATTATAAAATTTGATTTTAGAAATGATGTGTTAAAAAAAAACTTTGATGAATACCACCATTAGGTAAGAGATATTTGTTTGATAAACCTATTAAAAAGGTATTTTTTTATTTTTATTTTAAAAATATGTCCTTATAAGGCATAAAATAGATTTTTGTAAGCCAAGTTTGGATACTTAAGAATTAAAGTTATGAAATAACTTCATGTAAAACTTCATTATGCTCATCCTAGTGTCATAAAAATGATACTTGTTTAAATAAAATGTATTAATTATAGCCTAGTATAAATCATGATATGGATTATTTTATTGGTAAATGCTTAGAATTCTAGCATGTCAAAGATAATCATTGCCACCCTAGGGAATGTTTTTACCCTCATGAAGTAACAATGGATGCGTGGGATGTAATATCACTAGATTTTATTTCTAGGCTACCTAAATATCACAAAAAATATGATACCCTTCTCAACATAATTTATAAGTTGACCAAAGTTGGTGACTTTATTATGGAAATATGACTGATGATGATTCCATGTTTGTATAAACATTTGTAAAATTAGTTGTTTGGATGAATGACATGTTGAAAGTGATTATGTATGATAAATAAAAACTTTTCACATTAATATTTTTGGGAAATTTGATTGTAACATTTAGAACAAACTTGAATTTTAGTTCCAGATACCAAATAAAAATGGATGGTCAAAAAACCAAGTGGTGGAAGATATATTTGTAATGTATGTGATGGTTCAACAGGCTAAGTCAAAATATTATATTCACCTATTTGAGTCTATATATAATAATTATTATCATTTTTTAATTAAAATGGATAATTTTGAATTATTGTATGTATATAAATGTAGGGCCCCACTTGGATGGGAACCATTAAGTGAAATGAATGATATATGGGAAGATGAGAGTTTTTCATGCAACATTACCTATATATATATTTGATTAGTCATGGGGATGGATCCTTTTTTAGTGGGAGAGGATGTCATAACCCAATTTCTTATAACCATTTAATATTTTTTGTTACTCCTATTTGACATAGGCATGACATATTAAATCTTTTTCATTATTATGACAGTTGTATCATGAACATGATTTAGATACTATGATTAATTCAGTTGATTTGTCATTATTATTATTATCACTATTATTATGATGTTTTGATTAAATTTTTTTATTTGATTATGAACATTTATTTTTATAACTAGTACAATTATTACTAGTCTCTTATGTTCATGACTATGGGAACTAAAATGAGCTAGGTTTGATCAATGGAATCCAATAAATAGGGATATGTGTGGCTATTTTGTTACATTATGACAAAAAAGGTTTAAGATACTTAAGTTTCAAAAATAACCACTAATTTTTTAACATGTCGTTGAATTTTGAGTTTCATTTATTTCATCTAACTCTTGGTTTATGTGTAGGTGTTCAATTTTTGTTTTAGTACATGTTTCCTTACAACTCAATAAAATTTATTTTATTAAATGTGCTTTTTTTTCTAATTTGATATCATAGTGTTTGATCACAATTAGGTAACCAATCTTTATTGGAACTAGGTTCTAACATTGTACCATGATATGAAAATAGCTACAATCTTATCTACACTTATGATAGTATCAATTTATGTGATACGTGGGCATGATTACATTTATACTATTTCATTTATCTTGTTTTCATCTTAATTGTCTTGTTTCACATATAATTACCACCTTATAGAGGATTGGGTTCTCTTTATTAATTATCTTAGCTTGGAATTATGGATGGGATTACTTACTTAAATGCACCTTAATATATCGAACTGAATTATTTGATTATCATTGTTTATTCAATATGATGGAGTTTCATATTATCTATTGTATTCATGGTATGGCATGGTAATGATTCTAGGCAAGTTGACTTAAGTTTTATATAATCAATGACACTTCAAATTAATTGGGTTTTATTGTTTTATTTTTTACATCTTGATTATTAAGAGTGTTGATTATTTGATCTCATTTGAAACCCTAACTACCACTACTATCATATCGAAATGTTGTCTTGCCATTAGTAATATCTTGGGTTTGATGGTTTGTTAGTATTGTCAAGGTGGATATTGTTGGTGGATAGATAAATCTTTTGTTAGAAGAAATGAAGAATTAATGGGAATAATAATTAATTCCTTCATCTTATTTAACCATGACCTAAGCTTTTCCATTTTTTATGTATACATTTAAGTGTTTAAAATACTAATTTTAACATGGGAGTGTGAACTAAAATAACAAATTAAAATAATCCCTCACATAGAAAAATAGGGAGGAAGATTATGAATCTTTATCCAAGTTTTATTTTAAGTTTTTTGTTCACTTGTTTTCTTAGAGCTAATATGATATTGTAATAAAGTGGATGAAAAATAATGTTTGGTTCTAAAATAAGTGTGATATGGTATTTTTTTCTAAAGTCTAATGCACATTTATGGCAATGTTTAATGCATTTACTTGTATTTGGTTTGCATTTGAAATTTTGCCTTGAATTTTGGTTTTTTTAGGTGGTTTTAATGTGATTTAGACCCTATTTATTGGCAATGTGAAGTGAATGATTAGTGTTTGTGGTATAAACACTTTTAGGATGATTTGTGAATTCTTTGTGTCCATATAATAAACACTTTAGGGTTTGTATGTGAATGATTTGTGTTTTATGGTTTCTTCTTGTTGGGTTTGTTTAGTTGTCGTTATGGAATCTTGAAAACTGTGTGGAATCACCACCACCTTGTATGCCAGGATCTGACACTAAATTAATGGATGTGGTCATTAGAGCCATGAATTAGGGGATCGTAAGGATAGACTTGGTGTGTTTTACACTCTACAAGTTTCTTATACTCAGATGTGTATGGTTTAGAGTAGAATATTTATTCATAGATCATTATTTGAATAAAATTAATTGGAGTATATCTTTATATTATACTCAGTTTCACTATTTGTTTTCTTTTGTATATACTTGCCTAGGTTTATTATATCCCATATCTTAAATGATGGATTATTTACATTCTTTTATTTGTAATCATTTACATGGATACTGATTGAATATTAAATAATCTTTAAAGTGTTTTATATACATTTAGAATGTAAACCTACTCAGCTTTATGTTGACTATGAATTCTTTACTTGATTCTTTCAAATTAAATATATATATTTTGTAATCATATATTGATTTTATGATGACCATAGATTCATTATTAGAATCCTTAATTTTTTTTTATTCATTTGTAAACTTATTTTGGATATATATTGACTTCATATCATTATTCAAAACTATGATTTACTATGAACCTTGATATGAATCTTCAAATATGTTATCATTATAACATCATGTCACTAGACTTAGAATTTTTATTATTTATTGAATAATTAGGTTATTCTCCTAATCCATTTAGAGTGAAACTCATTATGATTATTTTTGTTACTTGATTCAATTTGGGAAAAATTATTTTGCCCATGCCTAAGTTACATTGCATAAATAAAAGCTTGGATGCTCAAATAAGTATTGTGAATAGAGTTTTTCATTAACATTATAATATAATGAATGTTTCAGGTGTAGACTATTTTTTTATTATATTATTTATTAGTGATTGTTGCTTCCTAGTTATAATTTAAATTAAAAATATTCTACATTCTTCACATTGTTAAGTTATTGGTATTGAGGAAAATATGTATGACTAAGTGGTATAGTTTATATAAATATTTTATACATAAATAATGTTGAAATTTGATATTATGATATGTATACAATGATCTAGATAAGATAAAAATAAGAATTGAGTGATATATATATTTTTTGTTAATGGCAAAATTGGAGGTTATATGTTGTTGAGGAAAATAAGTAAACTATTTTTATACTTGATTGTGATAATTTTTATTTGTCATTTATAAATAATTTATAAGTTTAGTGGGATTATTGTGATTATAATAAAAATATTTCTCATTCATAGTATTATGCATTCTAGTTATGTGAAATATGAATGCATATTAGCTTATCATAGTTCTAATTGCGAATGTTAGTAAATTATGTAATGCCTTTATATTATGAAGTACATTCAGGTTGTTTTGGAACTAAAAATTTTCTTGGTTGTGAATTTTCATGTACAAATCCTCATAAAGGATAAGATAAAACTATGTTAAAATCATTGGGACTCTATAGTAACGAATGATGTTATAAATTTTTTATAAGTAATTTACCATTATTGATATAAATTACTATTGTATGATGTTTCTTGATGATTGTAATGTATTGGAAACTCATTCTTGACACATTTGGGGTATTTTAAAATTAATTATTTATAAAATATATGTTTAATAAAAATTATGGTTATATTTTTATGAAATCTTTGTGTGTTTCTTAAGCCTTTAAATTACCACATTTTGGGGGTAGTTATGGTTTATGAAATTTTGCATTCAGATCATGTTTTTTTGTTATTTTTGAAATTAACTTATTAATAAGGAATGTATAATCTAATTTACAATTCATGTATTCTAATTCTTAAACTTATTTAATTACATGTGTCAAAAGTGGTAAGCTTTACTTTGTTAAATATAAAACTTTGACTTAAGGACAAATGGATATGAGATATAAAGTTTATCTCAAGTTTATAAGAGATTCATTATTATATTTTTTCGATTAAGTTGTGTGGAATCATAAAGAGTCTAATGCATTAGATTGATTTTCACATTTTCATGCTTGAATCAATGTGGCTCTAATATATGGATAACTCCTTAGAATCAAGTGGGATACATTTATCTAAATGGAAATTAATTAAATCAAATTTTAAAATAATAAATGGTTAGTGAATGAATGTATATAATTTCATTATTCAAATGTGAATTCTATTAGAATATATTAATAGTGTTTTTATTATTCAGTGGAGTAATAATAAAATATTATATTGATGTTGTGACCCTAATATTAGAGGATAAAATAGCCTCAGTTAGGTAGCATTGAGCCTTACTTATTCAATTTACTTGTATATGGTATGATCTAATTGGATAATGGATTTAATCCCTTAACGTGTGTACTAACATTGAATTAAAATTGTCAAGAAGAATAACTTTTATGTTACTACATGTGTATAAGGATATGGGAATAATTTTTTGGTCTTAAATTACCATGGGAGATATTATTTATCTTTATATAAAATTGAATATCATATGGATAGAAGTTTTATGCAAATTTTGTAGAGCTAGATATTGATTCTTTTTAAATTATTATTTTCAGCTATGATAGGAATGTTCATTATATATATGATGAAAAAATTATTTACCTAGTGGAAATAATTATGAAAAAATATATGAATAATGTTTTAAATAAATCATTTAATCATTTAGTTATACAACTATATCAAGTTATATGGATTATAGGATTGATTAGAGAACATATTATTAAAATTAAAAAAACATCTCATTAATAGTATATTTTGTTAGGATTGTTTTAATAGTAGTAAGGAGTCAAAAGAAAAATATGGAAATATTATAGAATTTTACTTATCTTATGAGATACTTTCATAAGGTAAAATATCTTAAGACTAAGTCCCTTTAGTTGGTTTTATGGTGAAGATGACCATGGGGAGTATTTAGGCTAGCATTTATAAGTGCGTAGTGGCACACATATACATAATAAGCTCCATTTTTAATGAGGGATAAAACACTTCCTTATAAAGTCCACTCAAAATTATTTAAACATTTTTACATTGCAAAAAATTATTTATCTAAGTTTTATATTGATATAAGAACAATTTGAATAATTTTTAGAGACTTTTGCTATTATTCAAAAATATTATTGTGTTATTGCACTCTATTTGAATTTATATAAATATTTTAAAATGGATTTACTACATTGGTATCAAAGAACATTTTCTACTCTATGTAACTTTGGGATAAATTTTCTTAAATATGTACCATACCTTAATATTTAAATTGTGACTCCTTAGGATGGTTATAACAATATTTAGATGAATTTTCAATGCTAAAAATAACTAGGGTCTAATAACCCAGGAAGAGGTATAGGTAGAAATAGAGGTAGAGGCCATGGTGCTCCTAATTTAAATGATAATAGATTTGACCCACATCTTATTAATAATGTTTATAGAAAAAAAGAAGATCATATTTATAGTGAATTTTAAGGTAACCCAAATTATAATATGGAATAAGTATTTAATGGTATTTTGTATCATTAAATGTCATTCAAGGCAAGATTGAAACTTAGGAATAGGTTCAATAACCTTGAGGTGTTACTCATGAAGTCTTGCATGGTTTGATAAATGATAAAGGAGAGGATTAATTTATTAAAGAGTTTCCCTTAATAATGTCTAACACAATCATAAATGACCTTTAAAATATTCCTCCACCTACCTTATTGGGTGAAGAATCTGATGATGCAATAGATGTTTGGATTGTACATTTCTAGAAGTATTTTAATTTGCTTAACATTCCATATAATTTTAAATCTAGGGTGGTAGCCTATCATTTGGTTGGTGTTTATTCCTTATAATGGAATCATTTTTATTCCTTAGAGGGATACCATATAATGACCCTTGCTTTGTAAATTTTTGAGAGGAAGTTCAAAAATACGTAATTAAGTGCCATTTTTAAGGAACAAAAAATAACTAATTTTTAGTAGGTGAAGAATGATAACATGTTTGTTCCTGAGTATGAAAATAAGTTTCTAAATATATTGCATCATGTAAATTATACGCATGATGAAGAGACTAAAATGATCAAATTTATGTTGGGATTAAAATATATATTGATGCATGATGCCAATATTAGTGGCTATAATTGAGTCCACTCATAGGGTATAAGAGATCTAATTGTGTTGATAGAGAGTTAGATAGGATTTTAAATTGAATAGGTAGCAAACCAAGGATAAAAATATCTATCCCTCCTCTAAATTTTTTAAGAAGTAAAACACAAAATAATCAATGTGGATTAGCCATGTGGGCTAATAAAATTCCTATTTCAACACCAATAACTATCTAATGCTAGTAATATAGTGATAATCACTACTAGAAGGGATATCCCAAGCTATAACTTGGATAATCAGCTAATAATATGGAATATACAATAGTTAATAATCACAATGTTGACTTCCAAAACACTATAATTAAGACCAAAGGTACTTTAACTAGTTTTAATGTATCTATCTTGATTGATTCTGGTGTAATAGATAATGTTATTTTTACTTGATATAATAGATATGTGTAAATTAAACTTTTTAAGGTCAGATAAGGTTGGGATGTCAATTTTATTATCATTTTTTTTACCTATATTTAAATTCTTAGATAAAAATGAGATTGATTTAAGTGTCTTTAATACTAAAATAAATATTTTATTATCTCTCTTTGGATCTTATGGCCTCACTTTAGGCATGGACTAGTTAGGACTGCATCAAACAATGCTTCACTATTTTGGTAAAAAGATGAAATGCACATATAATTTTTTAATAATAATAGATTTAAAGGAATTTTAAGTACTAAAGGATGTATAAAATTTCAGCTTTATAGTTGGAAAAGGCTATGCATCAAGGTTTCAAACATTATGTAGTCCAAATACAAGAACTATCTAAGGACCAAGAACTTTCCTACAATAAATTTACTTTCTTAAGGGAATTTATGGATGTTTTTCCTAAAACATGCCTATTATTCCACATATACATAATTTTTATTTTTATACATAAATTATGCTCAATGTTACACCTACATCTAAGGTTCTGCATATGATAAATATGGTAGATTTTTAGGAGTTCAAAGTTTAATTACAAGAAATTTTAGACAATCGAAGCATTAGTATAATTTTATATCCTTGGGGTGATATAATTATATTTTTAAATAATAAATATGTCACTTTAATATTGTGTGTGGAATATTGTATTCTCAATAAATAATGATCAAGAACTATTATCTTTTTTTATGCAGATCATTACAAGTTAATATAGGTGTTAGCATGTTTGAAATATGTATTATAGCCATTTTAATTTTGATATGGGTGTGATAGGTATTATAATTACCCTTATGTTATTTTGGATTAATTATGAGTTTTTATTTTTCTATGTTTTTGGGATTTTAGATTTTTTGGTCAAAATGCATAATTTGAAATTTTGAATTTGTCATTAAGCTTTCAGTTATATTTTGGATATTGTGTAGAAGTTAAATGTTTTAAATGTCCTAAAAAGGTCATAATTTTGAGTTTTAATAGTTCCTTAACATGAAAATCATGAAAAATAATAATGTAATCAATAATCTTGAATGGTAACTGCCACCCTACATGGAGTTGGCATAAAAAAGGAGTAATTATTGCATGTTTCGTAGATATGAAAAGATAAAAGTTCATGTGAGTGAGTAATATGATTTTAATAGGTTGGTATATTATGATAAATATTAATAATATAGGTTTAAATTCTGAGAAAGGATGAGAAAATGATCAAAATTTGAAAAACTCTACTTGCCTTGTATAAATTTTGTGTAGGACTATTTGTATGCAATGGGATCAATAAAGAAAATAATGTTTTGGAGAAGGATTTATGTGATTTAATTATATATTTTTTAATATGAAAAATATAATATTATTTTATCCACTACATATTTTAGGCTTATTCAATCATTTTCCACATTAAGTGAGTTCATATACAACACAGTCTAAGGAGAAACTATGTCTTACACATTCCAAAAATGAAAAGTAAGTTTATAATATTGATATTTGTTGAAGTGGTTATTAATTGAGTGAGTGATAAAAATTTTATATATATTTTATTTTATGATTATAAACCATTTTAAATCTAAAATTCCATTTATAAGTGTGAGTGACAACAAAAACCTTCATACACAGTCTTGAAAAGCAACAAAGAATTTAGAAATAGTGTATGTTGGAGCCTTATTATGATTGATAAAAGATAAAAAAATATTTAATGTGGTTAATAACAAAAAAAATCCCTTGGTTTCATTTTAAATCAATTAAAGCTAAAAATTTACCCTTTTGTTAGCTCTTGGCCTAGTATAGGGTTGTGTACAGCAAGCATAGGGTTTGAAAATGGAAACTTGAATAACTTTAATTTAAACTAGAAAAAAAGATTAAACTTTGAAATATAATTTATTTTAATTATATATATATATATATATATATATATTTATATATATATATATACACACATATATATATATACATATATATATATACATATATATATATATACATATACATATATATATATATATATATATATACATATATATATATATATATACATATATATATATATATATATATATACAAATATATATATATATATATATATATATATATATATATATATACATATATATATACACATAGATACATACATACATATATATATATATATATATATATATGTTTGTATATATATATATATATATAAATATATATATATATATATATATATATATATATAAATATATATATATATATATATATAAGATTTATTAGATTATATATTGGTAAAATTCCATATAGTACGGTCACTAGGAATGTGGGATCAAACTAGGCCTAAAGAGAGATAATTAGTAAATAGGTGAGTTGAGTTAGTTGGTTTAAATTGAGAGATAAGTCCTAAAATTTTGTTTGAAACTTAAATGGGATAATGGGTATCTAAAACATCTAATAATTTTTCTTTAATATTTTTATAATATTCACACCTACTAGATTTCTACTAAAATGGGGCTATAAAGAACTAGGCAAGAAAGAAGAAAGAATGAGTTATGTGAGAGTTATATCCTTGATTTTGAGAATTATGATAGGATGTGTAAGGGATAAATAAATTACCAAATGAATTTCCATAATATTCCCAGTTATGGATACAATAACTTGGAATCATTCATTAGACTTTTAGGTCTATGAGTCCATAGAAGAATAACAATCTTAAACCAAAAAAAGAGAGTGAAGTCTTGCAACATGATGGATGAGAGGATGGTGTTTAATGTTATAGGAGTGAGTGGAGAGTTATATTAAGGTTGATGTGTCTTAGAGGGAATTAATAATTACTAGGTAAGAAGGAGAAATATGTGCCTAGTGAAAGCTAGGAAATGATCAAGAGGGTGTCAAGACAAGTAAAGTACCTACATCAATAAAGAAATCATAGGTTAGAGAAATGATTCAAATAGAAATTAGAAATAGGGATATGATCTACATCAAGTGGTATCAAAGTAAGTATGCCCTTGGAAATTTTATGAAATTTAAGTATAAAATGTTGTTATTTGAGGTTGTTAAAGGTTGTTAATTGAGGTTACATAACTACAATAAGTGAGAGTTAAAGCATTGTGGTATAAGAGAATCCCTAAGAAAAGAGAATAAATACTTGAAGAAGAGGAGTAGTTCCAAGGTGTAAAATACATGGACAAGAGTCTCAATAGACTAGATAAAGGAGATAACCTAGTTTTAGATACAAAACCAAGGTTAAAAAGTCTTGCTTAAGAGAATATGAATAAAGAGAAGGCAAAAAAGAGGAAGGGAATTGATGAGATAGAGAACCACAATCAGAGAAAGAGGAAGAAAGACCCAAAGGGAAAAGGATTAATTATTGAAGAGAAGATGAGTGATATATATCAAAGTTTATAAAGCATAAGGATCTTGATATAGATAATGTAAGAAGAGGAAAGCCAATGGTATCACTAGGTAATGAGGAAGAAGATATTTAACTAACCTATAATGCTAATCATGAAGAGAAGAATAAATATTACCATGAGAGATAATGAGAAGCAAAATAAGTTACTATATAGGTATCTTAAGGAGGATATGAATAAGTTAATAATGGATTAATAGGTTAGTAGAAAAGAGGAAGGTGAGTAAAACCTTGAGGAGAATATGATATTCATGGATGATGATGAGAGGAAATAGATAGAATAACTTAAGAAGGAGAAGATGGAAGCAAATAAGATTCATGTTTTTAAATATAATGATTTATTATAATGTGTGTATTTAGGTACAAAATTGATGAAATAATAAGTCCACTTTTAGGATATAAAACTTAAAATCATGAAGGAAATCAAGCATGAGAAATATAGCATGCAAGAAAGTAAGCATGAAAAACATGCTTATATTTATGAAAATATTGATTGGGAAAACATGTATAGAGTTAAAATGGTTTGTTACCTTAAAAGAGGTTAAATTAATGGATAAGGGGATATTAAAGAAGAAATATTACTCATAAAAGGCATAAAAGAAGAAAAATTGAATCAAGAAGATATAGTCAAGATCTATAATAAGAGATTGCAAGTGATGAAGAGTTGATAGGTGAGAAAAAGAATCAACCATTTGTATATGAGAGTTAGGACCAATTGTAAGTAGATATGGAAGATTTTTATCATGCCATAAACATTATAGAAAATGACAAAGTCTATCCTATAAAAATACTTGAAGATATAATCATTTGGTATGGGTCAATGGAGACTCAAGAGAGCAAACTAGTGATGGATAAGGAAAAATACATCATGGAGTAGCAAGGGTGGATACAAGAAGAGTATGAATGAGTGTTTATATTGACACAATATGGACATGGAGATCATTACAAGATATGTCAGAGCATAATGACTAAGAGGAGTTGATGTGGAGAATATTGATGCAAGACACTGAATTCAATCTATTGGAGTTCCTAAATTGAAGTAAAAATAAGGAAAGATCTATCATAAAAGAGCTAGAGGAAAAATTACAAGATGAAATAAAGAAAATTTCAAAATAAATAGAATGTTAACCATGGAAAAAATTTAATAAAATGAACTTGTAGTTCATATAAGGGTATAAAATAAGAATCAAATAATGATTTTCATGGAAGAAGATTAACAAGTATTGGTGCAAGGCAAATCAAACCAAGTTGAAAGCCAAAGTAAGATTAAAGCTATGAAAAAGTTGAGCATAGAATCATGTGAGTTGATTAAGGAAAAAATATGGATATATAATGATGTAACTAAAGAGTAGATGTTTATAGGATGTAATAATGAACTCAATAATATGAAATGGATGAGTAGATATAATTGGAATAATAATACAAAATCAATAAAGAATGAAAAAGACTATTAGATCATTAAAGAGATGATCAAGTCGCATTAATGCAATTTGAAATGTAATAAGCATGATGGTGTAGGTATGTAGATGAAATAGATGGATTCAATCCATGATCACATAAATAAAATAATAAATGTGACATAAGAGATCGTGATAGAGCCAATGAAAGAGAAGGGCATTCATGGTCCTCACAAAGGAAGTGAAAGGATGAAGAATGCTTATTTAGAGAAGGATAAGATCAATCCTAAAGTGATATAATGAAGGAGTAAGAGAAATCTATCATATAATATAAAAGAGATGGAGGCCTTAGCTTAATAAATATTTCAAATATTATGCCAAGAGTTAAATTGTAAAAACTCAGTGAAAGAGAGCCACAAAAAAGTGAGCAAGAGAACAAACTACTAAAGGAAGAGCAAGGTAAGAAATTAAATTTATTTAATTGGTAATGTTTAAAATGATTTAGCTATAGGTATGTATTATGATAATAATAGTAAAAGTTTACAATAAGTGTGGTCTTCTGATGTCAATATTTTGGTTAAGGAGTTTTAACTACATGATGAGGAAGGCTATGAGAAGGCTCACCATAAGAAGGTGAAGTATCATGAAGAGGTAGAACAAGAGGATATATATGAGAGTATTATAAGGGTAAAGATACATAATAATCCATAGAGCATGATGATGTGTTGATGCTTCAACATTTACCATAGGTTCTCTTAGTGTTGAAAAACACTTATCATTTTAGGATTCCAAGAATCCATGGCATTAATTGTAGTTGTGACTATTCAATGATTGTCTATGGTGAAATAGAAGCAAAGTATGAAAATTTTACACAATATTTATTTGATTTAGTGGTTGGGAGCCACCAGGGTCTACACAATTTGAATACTTAGTAATTTTGAGGACTCGTAAGTTAAAATAAATTATTATTAACAATGATATTTAAGTTAGAGTGAATCTTGATTAAAAAATAAATAAAAAGGAAGGGTAAGGAAGGAAGAAATGTGATTGTAGGTTTTCATATTAGATATTATGACAAAATTCAAATTATTTTGAGTACACATTAAACCAATTTATGTTATAAAACAACATAAGATCAAATTACATCACAAATTAGGGAATATTTAGAGGAAAAGTATAAATCATAAGTAAGAACCAAGTTTACTTTAAAAGTTTTCTATTATGATCTGAATAACATAAGTACATCCAAATCTAGAGAAAATAAAATGAAGTATACTTGAAATATTTATAGTTATTCTAGCATTGAAGGAAAATTTACTACCATATGACAAATAATGTGATTAAAAACAATAATAATCATTCAAATTCAACATTAATTTACATAGTTAAGAGATAGCATAGACATTTAACAAAACTATCTAAACAATCTTTTCAGAATTCCTTAGTTGTATTAAATGTTCCTGGTATCGATTGGTCAAAAAATCTCCCTTAAAAATGGTAACCATATACCTATTTATAATAAACATAAGTAGTTAACCAATTAGAATTCAAAATATAAAAATGAGAATAAGGACAACTATCCTTAATATAAAGATATAATGTGGAAGGTCACATGTCAACGTGACAAGAAAGAGTATATGCTAATAGACTAGCATATACTTTACACAAAGAAAATTCTCTTAAGAATTACATTGATGGGCTCTTCAATTATCCCTAACTAATGAAGTATTTCACCTTGGTGTATTGTTCCTTTATCATCTCAAAATACACTACAAGATTCATTTGGCAATCCTCTTCTTTCTTTGCTAGCTTGTCAAATTCACTATCTACCCAAGATACAAGTTCCTTGATACATTATGCTTCTAAAATTTACTTCCCTACAAAAATAATGGTATCAAGGGTCTTTTTTTTGTCCTTAACTAAATTAGCTTTAGTATCTTTGATGATTTGGATGTGAGTACCAATCCTCTATTTGAATTCTTCATCATCGATCAGGCCTATAGTAGTTGTTTGAGAAGGGTTATCTAATAGATTCCCCAAAAGTTTCTCAATCTATTTTTCCAAGTCTATGTCTCTCTTGATAAATTCCTTAATATCATTGATCCAAGTGATCAAATCCTCTTGTTTATCTACCAAAACTACCATGAAGATGTCTATATGTCTAAATTTGATAATCTTAAAGTCTAATACCTACTTTGTCTTATGCATCTTGATGAGTTCCTCTATCTAAGCTTGAGAATTATGCCAATGGGTGATTAAGGTAGTTGCCATCTCAACTTGATGGTCTAAAGCACTCAATCTATAATTTATTCTCTTAAAATTCTAAAATGCATCCATCAAGGATATATTCAACACTTGTAATGCATCTTTAAGAATTGAAAGGACATGAGCTTCTAAATCTTTTTTTTCTTTCTCCAAGTTGAGAATATTCTAATTCATTCCTTAAACTCTAGCTAAGGTCATTATTTACTGGACTATTACCATACTAGCAACATATTATTGAAAAATAAGATGCTCCCCTACTACTTGCCATAAAATAGGAGTTAAGCTTGAAAATGTCTACACCTTCTAAAAGGTGAACTCTTCAATACCAACAGTAATTTTATTGGTCTCTACTCTCTCAAGAGTTGATGTATCTAGATTAAATTATACCTAAGGGTCAAATTCTTTCACCTATGGTTGTTCAAGAATATCTATATTTGAACTCCCAGAGGCTCATGTGGTACTAACCCATTAGCTTTCCTTGTTGTTAATAATCTAGATGCTTCTCTCTGCTTGTTTATTCAACATATCCTAAATCCAAGGCTTGAGATTATCCTGAACACCTATGTCAACTTGATTCAAAGCCAATGAAGGAGAAAGAGATGGGATTTTTTGAAACTTTCCATAAATAAACCAATCAATAATGGTTGGTCCATAAATAGGATTATCATCACTGAAGAGGTTTATTTCACTAATAGGGAGAGGGAAAGTTAACCTAGTCCTCTTTCTTGGAGCTAGAGGAACTAAGGCTAATTCTACCTATCACTTTTCACTACCTAATGGAACCAATTCCTTACCTGCTTCCTCAGATGGATCTTTATCCTTATCTAAACCATAATAAGCTATGATATTAATAAGGGTACTTTCTATACTTTTCTAATTTCCAAAGAAATCATGCCAATAACCTATATTGAGGAAGAAGGACTTGGTGGGGATGCTTGAATTTGGGGACCTTCACCAGGTTTATGCTCTATGCTAGACTCTTGAATCACATCTTTAACTTTTCCTTTTACATCCTCAGGGTGTCTAATCTAGGATGACTTTCTCAATTTTCCTTACTTAGGCTTAGAAGATTGTGCCTCAATAGGTGGTTCTTGATGTGTAGTCCCAGATGGTCCTAGCAACAAGTGATACTATAAAGGATGTAATTGCCATATATATCTTGAAGGCTTATTATCCCTAACTAGCCTATCTTCTAAATTTATGTTGTATTTTTTAACCGTAGACAAGACTTATTCAATGTTTCTTACCTTTCTATAAATACCATTTCCTACACCTGGTTGATGTTTGTACTCAACCTTTGGGACCTTTTTATCCTGAATATGGTTAGCCATTATATCATTGGGGTCTCACATATTAAAATCATCTAGTTGGAAATCAAAATAATTCTTGTTCACCACCATGATCTCTAGCTATTTCTAATCCTTGATTATAATTCTACCAATGTCCAGTTGAAAGGAATGAACCTGAGCTTTCTTATTCTTTTTGCAGTACCAATCCATTACCTGGATGATTTGATAAGCAATTTCTTGATCTCTAAGCTTATTGAGAACATATATAGGTAATTTGTATGGTTGGACCATGATTCTATCTATCATTATTATAGTGCAATTTAGATAGAACCACACATACCCCATGGTCTCCACTTGTCTTTTGATTAGAGGATGAAGCCTTGGCATAGGGATACTGGTGATTGCCTCAAAAATGATTGGGAAGATACCATCACATATGAATTGAATGTGACTCATGTATTTAATATATTTAATTTTTAATAATGATGGGAAATGGTAGATCTACCATCAAGGGACCAATTTTGAATGCCAAGGAAATTAAAAGAGGCTAGGAGTGAATCTAAGAGGTACGACATCATAAAGAATTGCTTAGAAGTCTTTACCTTGATGGATATAAATTATTTGGCCAAGAAGAAACTTATTAAGTCTCTAATAAGAGGGGTTAAGTTCCACTCCAACATGAAATGGATATAAGATACCTAAAACTTTCTAAAATAAGTAGTAGAAGAGGCACAAAAGGCTTTGTTAAATAAATGCATAACTACCCTAACACCTTCCTTGAATTGGGAAATAGAAATATCACCATCTGAGGTCATAAAAACATGAGAACCTTGGATTAACTAAGGTGAGAGGACCAAATCCAAGTTTTGGGAATTTTTCCATTCTCTCAAGGAAGGGAGATCAACATGAGGTAAAGGGAGCTTGTAATAAATCTCAAACGGCATAGGAGATATGCATAGAACTTTATTGATACTTCCTTTATGAATAATCCATTCTCCATCTATTTTTCAATCACCAAAATATTAACAAGAATATCAATGTAGTTCATTACCTACGGTTTAGCAGCCACATGGTGAAGGCTTACCATTTGAATTGATACTAAATCCTTGTATCTCTTGTAAACTAAAGCATTTGTCTTTTCTTTTTAGGAAATTGGTTGAAACTCCTCAACAAAGAAGAATAATTTAGACCAATTCTTGATTCCATGTACATTCTATGCTATTAGATCTAACCCTATCTCTCTAAAGACCCTTCCTTCACCATTTAAAGTTAGATAAAGCTTTGATTTAATCTTCATCTATTGCCTACCTATTACCATTGATCACACTGTATTATAGTTGATAAAAATAAAGACCTCACTAAGGTAATTTCTATGAATTCAATTTGAAATTATCTCAAGTTTCATATAATCAATTGAATCGACTCTAGCCTTCTTTATAGACGGTTTAGGGTTTTTGGCTTTAATGACCAAAACATCCAACTTTGATCTCATATGTGCCTTAGATATGATAGAGCCTTACTATCATGTCTTCTAAATTTTCAATCATGAGATATATTTCATTTTGATTTTCCATGCTTTCATGGAGCCTATGTGGTAGGGTTCCATGCCTTTCATGACAAATTTCATAAATGCCATTTGAAGAGTGATCATTGGTTTTCAAAAGTCTCCTTTATTTTACTTTGAAAAGCTAAATCTACGTCCTTTCATTTCATTGGTTCTTGATCTTTGAGCTTATTGATTGTGTCATGTGTTAAGCTTACAAGGCCTTTTAAAAGTCCTCAACTTCATTACATCATTGGATCAAATCCAATGAGAAAGTGATCACCATTAGATCTTAGCTAGGACCAGATCATTAACCACATGTTTTTTTAGAAGGTTTCAGGCTCGATGCATCATTGGATCAAATCTATTGAAAAATTGATCATCATTGGATCTTACAAGATGCTTACCTTTTAATTAGTTACATGATCATATAAATCTTAGGTTTAAAAATGTCATTTAGAATTTTATGCTTAAAAAACACAAAATTACTTTAGTTAAGATCTTTATATATTAATCTTGTCTTCATAAAAAGCTAGGAATTTATTAAAAGGTTTTTTATAAATGCCTCCCTTGATTAGGATTCAAAAATTATCTAAGCTAAATTTGATGGGTTTGATCACATCAACTACATCCTCGTAGATGTCAAATGATGGAAGCAAACCTTTCATATTTAAGATAATGAAGTTCCAAAGGATTCAAGGATTGTCTTGATTAAATTTGACAGGTTCGGTCACGTCAAATACCTCTTCTTAGATGTCAAATGATGGGAGAAAAATTATCAAATCTAAGATAGTGGAATTTATTGTTCTAATAAATGAATGCCATGCATAAAGCCTTTGGGATATCTTGAAGATTTTGGGGTTATTTAGTTTAAATTTAATGGGTTTGGTCCCATTAAATACATCTTCATAATGTCAAATGATGGGAATGAACCTATCAAATTTAAGATAATAGAATTTCTTGTCTCATGTTAAAATTAATGGGTTTGGCACCATCAAATATGTCTTCATAAATGTCAAATGATGAAACCAAACCTGTCAATTTTAAGACAATAAACATTTTTAGTTCAATGAATGAGTGCCACATGTAAAGCCTTTGAGAAATCCAAAGGATTTTGGGTTGATACACACCATTAGATTAAAACCTTTGAGGCCATGTGAACCATCAAATCAAGTCTTAAGTGGGTAACAACTATTAACATCCTTTTGGGTGTCAGATTTAATTCACACCATTAGATTGAAATCTCAAATAAAATGATCATCATTATATATTTACTAGGCCCAAATCATTAACTATATGTCCTTTTGAAAAGACTTTAGGCTTGTCACACTATTGGATCAAAATCAACAAACAGACAATTACCATTAGATCTGTAAAAGAGCATAAGATTTAAAGTAATAATCGATCATGTATACAGTTTAGCCTAAGGTTTTATATTAATATTTTGTCATGTTTTAAAGAAAAAACATATTTGAAGCTTAATATAAAGTTAGACTTAGGATCATTTAATCAAAAGGAAATAAGATTTCACACTACTATTTTCCTTAAATATTCAAAGTCAAACTCCCTTTAGGGTTTATTCCTTAAGAACCCTAGCTTCTTCCATGGAACCTACAACTAATGACCTTGAAGACAATTATTAGTAATTTTGAACCATGAATCGTAAACATGTTCAAGTACATCAAAGCACATGTTCCCTTTTAAAATTGATTTGCCTTAAAATCCAAGATGAAACAACTCTTCACATTCATTCTAGAATATAGAATTTTTGGAAATAAATATAGGGGTCTTCCTTTCAAAAGGAAAGATAAGGGGATTTTGGTCTCAACAAATGGTGACTCATAGGGGAACATAGCAATATGTTAGAACACAACACTCTAGTTTAAAATTTTACATGAACTCTATATCCCATTTAGACATATGCCCTTTCCTAAATCAACCTTAAATTAAAAAAAGCCCTTATATATAAAATATGAACTTATATATTAGAACATAAACATACAATGTGTGCTTTGATTCCAATTACTATTTGTCATGAACTTTAAGAAACAACATCTAGGTTCATTCCCTTTTGGTCCATTGCATTTGATTTTGAGAATTTTAGATATTCTTTAAGAATAATAACTCTTAGTTCAAGGGAGGATTGGGCATTTCTCTATGGCCAGCTAGGTGTCTATAACCCTGACAAAGATACTTTTAGTTTCACTCAAGGTCTTGATCCACTACCAGCTAGGCATCTATAGCCCCGATGGAGATTACTTGAATCACCTTTACTTCAGAAGATTTTGATTTTGACAATAAATTTTTTTTATCATCATTTTTTGTTTCCAACAAAGGCTAGGAACCAAATTATCTATTTTTAGGGATTTGATCAAATTTTTTGAGCTTAGGATAATCTCCTTTAATTGAAACTTGAGTTCATGACAAGGATATGTTTTAAGTGTAAGCATTAATATGATTTAACAAACTAAATTCACATCATATACATATGAATCTTCTTAAAACCAAGTTTTAATTTATAATAAGATTTAAATCTTTATAATACATTGAGTTTGTATACCAATCTATACCAATTCTAGATACTTTATTGTGACATGATGTTCACCTTTTATAAAATTCACCCACACTCTCTTGAGCAATTTCCAAATCAATAATAATACCATAAGATTATACCAAAACCAAGGAATACCACCAAGCAAGAAAACAAAACAAAACATAAATATATATATATATATATATATATATATAAACCCAACAACAAAAAGAAAAAGAAAACAAAGAAAAAAAAAGAAACTAACTAGCCTACCTACTCTAATTTCAACAATATTACACATTTATTCCATGAAGACCCTCAATGGGATAGCAAAAAATTAATGTTTGAGGTATTGTCCATTCATAGGTAGTGTGAACTCTTCTCCTTAGAGATCTTTCAAACTAAAATTATTATTGCCTAAGATTTCTGCAATTTTGTATAGACCTATCTATAAAGGGGTGAATTTACCATGTTTTCCTTTAGGTTCTAATGCTTTGTCCCAAAGAAGGATTAGATCTCCTTGCCTAAACACCTTTACTTTAGATAATTTATCAAACCATATTTTCATGGTTGATTGGTGCCTACTTAAGTCTATAAATTCCTTTTTTCTAGTATCTTCCATTTGAATAATGTCTAACAGTCAAGAATTAGAAAGCCCCTGATTATCTTCCATGTAATCCTACATGAATGTAAATGTAGGAAAATTCAAGGTTATGGGAAATATGGGTTCTTAACCATATACCAAAAAAAATGGTGAGGCTTTTATAGCTTGTTTGATCCTAATTTGATCTACCCATAATGCAAAATTTAGAAGTTTATGCCATGTTCTAGGTCTATCTTCAGTAGATTTTTTAATAACTTTCATCAAATTTTTATTTGTGGACTCAAAAACACCATTTCCTTGAGGGTATTGATTGGAATAAAAATTGAGTGAAATTCCTTGGTCATAAGCCTATTATATCATTTAAATATAAATGAATGCATATCCATTATCTCAAACTAAATAAACTGGGTTTCCAAATCTAGTACAAATATTTTCCTCTAGGAAATTGATCACCTCCTTTATTCTACATTAATTAGTGGCTACTACCGTAGTCTACCTAGTATCATAATCCATAGTAGTTAGGACATACTTATGACCTTTAGAATAATTGGGGTTTATTACTCCTACAAAGTATAATCCCCATTGTGAAAAAGGTTTATCCACCATCATAGGTTGTAAAGACATGGCTGCCTTTATCTCCTTTGTGCTAAAAATATGCCATAAATGGCACTCCCTTACATGCTTATAATATTTTTTTACAATGGTGGGCCAATAATATCCATACCTGATAATCTTGTGAGCTATGGTTCTTCCTGAATGGTGTCCACTTCCTAGCTTCTCATGGAAGGTAGTCATAATCCAAGTTGTTTCTTATTTGGACGCACATCTCAAATAAATTCCCTCAAAGTCTTTCCTATACAAGATTCCATTATTGATGAAGTAATGATATTATTTTATCCTCAAGGCTCTCTTTTGTTCTCGTATAAATCTTGTGGGACAAACACCATTGGTAAGTAAATGGATAATAGAGTCATACCACTCATTGGGTTGGAATTTTTTTTGATCTATTTGCATGACAAGTCATTTTGGATCAATACTAGTGATCATCTAAACTAAACCTTGAAATTTCACTAATTTGGTTATTTTCATCTCTATATCATATTCATGTAGAATTTCTATCCACTTACCTCTTCTTTCTCTAAGCTTATTCTGACTCAACATAAGCTTTATAGCTGGATCAAGTAATATGGTATGTACCTTATTTGTAAGGAGGTAATGTATAAATTATGTTATTACCTTTACTAATGCATAAGCTTTCTTATCAATCATAGAACAATTCACTTCTAAATTTTTGAATTTTGTGCTCATGAAAGCTATGGGATGCTCATTTTCAACAACCTTTTGAGTTAACACTGTAGCCATAGTATGTTCATAAGCAAACAAATATAGATATAAATCATTTGAGAAATCAGTACTTATGAGGATTGGAGCTTAAATGATTGCCTTCTTAATGTCAGTGAAGGCCTTATTATATTATTCATTCCAAGAAATTATAACATCTTTCTTAATCATATCATTCAAAGGTTTAATAATCTTAGTGAAGCCTAAAATGAATTTCCTCACAAAATTAATCTTGCCAAAGAATGAATTAAGCTATTTTTGGTTGTTGGGGATCCCAATTTTAGAAATGGCCTCTACTCTATCAATATCTATATAAATACCATCTTTGGTAATAATATGTCCAAATAATTTTCCTTCAGTGACATAGAATATACTTTTCTTGGGGTTAAGAGATACACCATACTTTATTCATCTATCAAATACTTGTCTCAAATGTATGAAATGTTCCTCTCTTTTTCTATAAAATAATCTAAGATCATCCATATATATGATGATACACTTTACCACTAAACCTTGGAAATAATGTTCCATTGACCTTTGAAAAGCTTCCCCTACATTAATTAATCCAAAAGGCATTCTCTTGTAAGCATATGCTCCCTATTTAGTAGTAAAATTTATTTTCATCTTGTCCTCTAGAGAAACAAGCACCTAGTTATATCTATAAAATCCATCTAAAAAGGACATCGTGGAAGATCCTAAAATAGTTTGGATAACCTAGTAGAGAGAAGGTATAGGATAATTATCCTTTTTAGATGCTCTATTTAGATTCTTAAAATCTATGAATAATCTTATTTCTCCATTATTATTTTTACTGGGACTAGGTTCACCACCCAAGTAGAATGTCTAACAGGAAACACTATCGTTACATCTAACAACTTCTTGAATTCCTTAAAAATCATGGGTTCTAAAATAGGGTTGACTGGCCTTTGCTTATGTCTAAAGGATTTGTAACCCTCTTGAAGAAGTATAGTATGAGTAATGACCCTTGGATCAAATATTTTCAAATCTTCATAAGACCAAGTAATTACATCCTTGTATTTTAATAACCAACTCTCTATCTTTTATTTTTTCCATTTCAGTAAAAGCCTTCCTTATATTCACCATTTGGGGCTGATCATGTGGACCAAGGTTCATAACATGATAATCTCTACCTTTTACTGTAGGTTGTTTAGTTGATTCAAAAATCTTGTCAAGATCAAATAGTATTTATAATGAAATCATCCCTTTAGGTATCTTATTATCACTTAATTGGATTATTTTATCATTAAGTTCCTTATCATGATAATTTTCATCAATTTTATCAATAATATGAGATTTAAAATATCCAAAATTAATTAAGAAATCTATGATTTGTTGATCGTCATTGAAAACTTGGAAATGATTTACATTGTCAAGAACTAAAGGACATGGTATTAGCTCAATACTAATGCTTTGAGAATCATGATTAGGGATGAGGTTAACTATAGTAGAGAAAATATCATTAGTAGTTTTGTTTTCTTCTCTTGGAATAGCTAAGATATTAAAGGCATCAAAATATTTGATCAAGTCCCACACCCTAAACTTATATCTTTTTCAGTAAGACAATTTGCACTGGCATTGACTCCTCACTTGGTTAATGAAAAGTTCATAATATCCATAGACAAAGAGATCCTTAACTTTATGTTTAATGGAAAACTACAATCCAAGTATGAGAGCCTCATACTCAGCTAAATTATTGGTGCAAGGAAATTATAATTTATAAGCTACATGGTATTACTTTTTTGAAGGATCTATCTATACAATACCAACTCTTGATCCTAATTTGCACTTGGCACCATCAATGTATAAATTACACAAACCAAAAATTTAAGAACTCTTAAAAATTGGTTCTTTTGTAAATTTCCAAAGTGAAAACATCCAAATCAGAATCCAAGAAATTTACCCTTTCATTAACAACATTATATTCTGATATCATGTGTTTCATTCAAGGTTTACTTTCCACTTTTATTTGATTTGTCACACCTTTCTAAGGAATCCATAAGTGTGATAAATTAGTAGACATATATCCATTTAAATCCTTAGTCCATTCTCTATTCAAAAGTAATCCATAAGCACTAGGAATTTCTAGCACTTGAATATCAGTGAATTGGTGAACCCTAGGTTTACTAGCAAACTATATATACATATTCAATAATTATCCTATAACCTTAAATCTAGATTTATCCAATTGAGTGACTACCCTATCACAGTTGATTGGATTTAACCTGAGTCATTCACATATCCCAATAGGCATAATGTTAGCTAAGGCTCCATAATATAAAAGACAATTATGAACATTATTCCCAAATAAGTTGACTATAAGTAAAAAAGGTGGAGACTCTACTTTGATTACTTGAGGAATTACATTTTCACTATCATTCGTAGGGGGATTCCTAATTTTCTTGGACAAACATTCTAAAAATATGTCTCTTTGTTCTGTAATCTGAATTAGCTCATGCAAAGTGATATTGGCTTTAATCCTTTTCATATCCTCCATAATATTATAGCCAATTTTGCTTGGATGATCAATAGTTGGCTTAGAAGAACTTCCTCTAGGAGCTTCAAGATTATTCTTTGATATAGTGTTTGGAGGGGTTCCATAATTGTTAAGAGGGGTAGAAGTAGTCAGTCATTATTTTTGTTCCCTATTTCTCATAGGATATGTCTTCAAAAATTATTAGAATGATTGAATCTCTTCAAGAATATTTTGAGGCTCATTATCCTCTTGAAAAGGAAATTAAAAATTTTCCACCATATGCACTTGGTCAAATGGTTTAGATTCATAAGAATTTGAAGCAACATCTTTGTTTGGAACCACTTCAAATGTGTCAAGTTCTTCTAGAAAAGATTCAAAAGCTTTACAAAACTCAATCCAATAAATCTCACCATGATTGGAAGTAGCATGCACCCTACAATAATCTGGTAAGGTAATATCAATAAGGTTTATATCCATATTATTTTTTCTAGAGGAAGAATCATTAGCTTTTTTATTGTAGAAAATGTCATTCTGAAACCTATTCCTAAGCTAGTTGAACTTTTGCAAAGTGAATTTCCTTCCAAAATTATCATTATCATTACCAACTTGTTTTTGTAATTGTAGAAAATTAGTGCCAACCTTATGTACCATTTTCAATATAGACTCATTCTCATTTTTTAGAACCTTAGTATTTTGACCTTGGTTACTATTAATGCCATTGATATGAACTAAAGCCTTCTGATCATTGTCATGAAATCCATTGGTAACTTGATGGATTAAGAAACCTAAATTTTGATTAGGGGTAGCATGAATAGTAAGAAACACATTCAAATTATGAAATTAGTTAAATGCTAGAGTATTTTAGTTATTATTTGGGAAAAGGTTTAATATAGGCATTTGAGGATTAATATTTGGGATAGAATAAGTAATTTGTCTTTGGGGTTGAATTTGGTCGTTAATAACCACTATTTCAGAATAGGCTTGAGCTAATGTGATAATAAGTAGAAGGGATCTATTTAGAAACATAGAAGTCATGGAGTTGACAACATATTTATAAACCTCCAAAGCTAAAGCTTTGTTAGGTTTATATGGATCCATGGTCTGACTAAACATCTTTTGGAACCTAACATTAAAGGATATAATAGTTTCACTTGTATCTCTCTTAATAGTTGTAAATTGATGATATATGACACAAGGACTTATGATCTTTCGAAGTTGAACAATAAAAAAAGTGTCAAAGTTATTTCATGAGATAATACAATTGTTAGGTATATCAAGGAACCATTCATATACAATGTATTTGAATGTAAATGGGAATAACCAACAAGCTACATCTTCATGAATAACTTTTAATAATCTTAATGCAATTTTTAAAGATTTAACATATTATTCAACAGTTGTAATACCAGTTGGACTAAATATTAGCAAATATTTTTTACGATTACATGGTAAATCATGAACCACACTTGGTATATTGATAGGGGAACTTCCAAGCCATGATATTCTTTGATGAATATTAAAAACAAAAATCCCTTGTAAAACTGATGATGTTAAAGATTTAAAATACCTACATCTTCTTTTATCTTTTCTAGTCCTATTAATTTTGAGTTAGAGCAAGGGTTCTCTAGTCTCTGAATGTGATTTGGTTCTAATCATTGGTAATTATAACTTGAAGATTAAGGATCCTATTTTAAAACATGGTGTAACACATTAATTTCTAAATAATAACAAATAATATGCACACTAAGCTTAATTTGAAAAATAATTGTTCATAAGAGGACAAAGGACATCAATCTTTAACTAAACAAGTTTAAAGACATATTGAATTATGTAAAGATGACCAATATTTACAACTTATGACTCAAATAAACCTCTTATTATCAAATAATTATCAATTTGAAAAAAATAATCCATCTTAACTCTAAATAATAATAAATTCTTAGCAACAAAAGCCATATTTCCATAAAGGTCACCAATCTTTACACAATTTATGTTAAAAGAAACATAATCATGTAAAAAGTAGATATATTTTGACCAAACACATCCAAAATATATTAAGTATATTTAATGAGGCCCTCCATCTATCACCAATATATCTTCTCCTATTGATGCTTCAAACTATACCACAGGTGCTCTCATTGTTAAATAACACTTCTCATTTTAGGATTCCGAGATTCCATGGCATGAGTTATAGTTTATCACTATTCAGTGATTGTCTATGGTGAAATAGAAGCAAAGTATAAAAAATATCCACAATATTTATTTGATTTAGTGGTTGGGAACCACTAGGGTATACATAATTTGAATACTTATTAACTGTTAGTGAAATCAATATTGTATTACATTGTTTAGCTTTACTTTATTAGTGCAGGTTAGTTGTTTTGTAGTTTTGTCTAGGTGTCTTTTTAGTGGTAGTTTTATAACTATTTATCTTTGTATATATTTTTGTTTGGGATTCAATTCAACAAATCAAAGTTTAATTTTCATTAACACTCTGGTCAAAGTGGAAAATCTTGGAAATCCTATAAATAAGGCCATGACTTGTATAGAAGATCCATCCTAAAGCCTAATCTCCTGCCTAGGATGGTGTAGTGACACCAGCTATAAAAAAATCCATAGTTTGTAAAAAGGAGTGGACAAAGCATTCAAAAGCCTATAAATCAAATCCTGGAAAACACAAGACTAGAAACACTTTGATGCATGCTTTGGAAGCATGATAAAGCTTGATGAAAAACCCTGTAGAAGAGAGAGAACTACAAAAAGTTGCAAATAAGATCTAAAAATTATAAGATCTAAAGAAGAAGCATGGAATTCCAAGCTTGCAAGAAAGTTTTAGTGAAATTTTATCCATTGATCATATGATGAAGCCCAAAACTCTAAAATCATATGACGTAGCCTCAGAGAGCAATCCATCATTTACAAAAGGTTAGGACATTATACAAAGGAGGTGTCTAAAGACTACGATCCAAACTTAAACCTAAAATAGTACATTGAGCATTCCTCAAAATGAAGAGATTACAGTCAAATATCCAAAGCCATGTGATGTGAAATATTGGAGTAAATCCCTTTAAGGTACATTTCAAATAACAACTACAATTTTTTTTGAAAATTTGAAGAAAAAATTACTATTGTTTCTTGTATTTTATTGTAAAATAAAGTAAGAAAACATACACAAAAATGTCTACACCCAAGTTTCTTTCATTAAATGCCCAGCTCTGGAAAGGGCCAAATTTTGCCACCTAGAAGACAAAGATGTAAATGATTCTTAAATTTTAAGAATTATGGGGCATCATCATTGGAATAGTGACCCATCCTACTAGTTAAAATGAGAAAAATAATTTTTACAATTAAAATGCAAAAGAGTTCATGTTGATAACTCTCAATATTGTTAATGATGTATAACCACATGCTCATGATGCATAAACATTGAAGAAGGAATGCGACATTTTGTCCATAATTTATGAGGTGAAGAACTAGACCATAATTCTACATTTTTAATTGCTTATTTATACACTTAGTATGAAATTAGGCAAAAAGGTTGAAGAGTTGTTATGCTAGGTTACAAAAATATGAGCAAAACTTGTTGTGCTTGGAGAAAAGATCAAGGACAAGATGTTGGTTCTGATCATGTTGAGAGCTCTCCCATATTAATTTTGCACATTCATTACAACACTCAACATTACCAAGAAAGTGGTGTCATTTGAAAAATTTGTCAATTTGCTTCAAAAATAGGAAGCAATACAATCTATTAATGAATAATTTGAGGACAAAGCCTTGATATTCAAGCAATGAGGTCCAAAATTCAATAAAGGAACTTAGAAGTAACCATAACAACATCAACAATCATAGAAGATTGAGAACCAAAAGTAGTGGTATTACATTTACAAAAACCACATGTACGATATTGATAATTAGTAGTACAATGCCTTGACTCACGGTCAATATAGTCAGGAGGGATCTTCCAGTAAATAAGATTCAAAGAAATATAGGAGATATCCTCCACATTGGAATCAGAAAGGGCATGCAGTAGCACAAAAGCAAGAGGAAAATTCATATGATGATGAAGAAGTAGAAGTAGCATATGGATCCCATGATGACCTTGTACTAGCCTCCCAAACCTCAAAAATAGTGAGCAAAGTTTGGTTAATAGACTTTGGTGCCATCAAGCACACGACTGGATGTAAGGAACTCTTCAATTCACTAAAAACTCACCCAACTAGAGATCAAGTTTGAATTTCTAATGATAAAGAGTACATTGTAGAAGGAATTAAATGTGTCACCATTCCTCTCAAGAGAATATGTTATGTTCTCACAAAGGTAATATATATCCTTGATTTGATAATAAATCTCTTATATGTCAATCAACTATTGAATCAAAATATAAAAGTAGAGTTTCTAGTCTAGGAAGGCATCAAATAATGTCTCATTTCTTGAAAAGGTAAGGTTATTTCTAAATCCTTCATAAAGGATACATTATTTGCCTTAGATGTAGTTTTAACTAGTGAAGTTTCACTCACTACCTATACAGTAGAATCCACTACACTTTGGCACTACCACTATGGGCATCTATTTTCTAGTTCCCTCTTCTAGCTTAGTTTCAAAGCAATGGTACATGGAATTACTTAGCTTTCTTGTTCTTTGCCAATATGTTCTAGTTATCTTGTGAGCAAATAACATTGGGTTCCATTTGAGCTGAGTTACTCACATGCTAAGGAATGACTTGTTGTGGTGCATACTAATCTATGTGGACCTATGCTAGCATCCCATCAAGAATTTAGGTACTTTTAATTATTTTTTGATGACTTGTCTTGCAAGATTTGGGTGTTCTTTCTCAAAAATAAGAGTGAAGCTATTACACATTTTAAGACCTTCTATCAACATGTTGTTACACATTCTGGGAAGAAACTTCAACTCCTCTGCTTAGATTAAGGGGGAAAATTCACATTAAAAGAGTTCTCAGCATTTCTAATTCAACATGACATCAAGTAGCACCTAACTGCTCCTTACATGCCTCAGTAGAATGAAATAGTATAATGATGCAATCACTCACTCATGGAGATGTCTTATTACATACTATCCACTAAAAATTTGATGGCACAATTTTGGGTAGAAGCAGTATAAATGGCTATCTATATTCTCAATCAACAAGGCATCAAGTAGTACCTGATTACTCCCTACATGCCTCAGTAGAATAGAATAGTATAATGATGTAATTGCTTAGTCATGGAGATGTCTCATTGCATGTTATCCATTATAAATTTGATGGCACAATTTTAGGAAAAAGTAGTACATATGACTGTTCATCTTCTTAATAGATCACCAATAAAGATTTTGATAGATAAGACATCAAAAGAGGTATGGAGTGGTTGTAAACCATCTATTTCTCATCTTTGAGTAGTTGGTTATACTTTTTATATGCATGTTCTAGATAAGAAGAGGAAAAATATTGAACCGGAGACCCTAAAATTTATTTTCTTAGGGTATAAGACTAGCTTCAAATCATATCATCTCATGGATCCTGACATGAAGAATATTGATGAAAGATGTGATGTGGCCTATGAAAAATCATCATTTGACTCATTGGAATAGAAGGAGATAGACTAGACCACCTCTCACAAAATTTTCCCATAGTTAGATGATGATCATGAAGAAGGTGAGTTGCAAGAAGGAGAATTGTTTGTTGATATTGGTAATCTATAGGGTAGTTTTTCATCAAATCAATAGCTATAATGACATCTTAAATGGATAGATTCTAGAATCAAGGACTCACACCTGAGCTCTCCTCTAGACACATCATCAGGAGTTTAAACAAAAAGATATGTGAGAGATGAAGTCAATCTTGTACTCATGAGTTTAATGGTTGATAGCACCAAACCAGAGATAGTTCGAGAGGCCTTAAGTCAACCCTAGTGGAAGAAATCTATGGATGTAGAATACGATGCCTCATCAAGAATGGGATGTGGGAACTTGTTGATCTGCCTATAGGGAAGAAATCCATTGGCCAAAAATAGATATTCAAAACAAAGTATAAGTTATATGGATCCATCGACAGACACAAAGCATGACTTGTTGTAAAGGGCTATGCTTAGTAAGAGGGAATTGATTATGAGGAAACCTTTACACCCACTACAAATATCAATACCATCAAAATTGTTTGTGCAATGGTATCACAATATGGATGGAATGTTAGAAAATGGATGTCAAGAGTGCTTTCTTAAATGGTGATCTAAAAGAATAAATATACATGACCTAACCAGAAGGTTTCATTGATGACAAACATCCATAAAAGGTATGTCATTTAGTTAAGTCTCTTTATGGACTTAAACAAGCACCTCAAGCATGGCACCTAAAAATAGATGATCACCTATTACAACATGGTTTCATTCATATCCCCTCTTATTCCAATTTGTATATCAAGAATGTTGGTATAGATATTGTCATTATTGTCTTATATGTGGATGATCTTATGATTATTGGGACTTAAGATGATCTTGTTGATGCGATAAAGAATGACCTAAATATATCCTTCAATATGACTGATTCAGGGCTACTAAATTATTGTCTTAGCTTGGAAATATGGTATAAACAAAATAACATCTTTATCTCCCAGATGAAATACACCCAGACACTCTTATAAAAGTATAGAATGTTAGACTATAAACCTCATTCAACACTGATGGAGAAAGGTTTAAAACTCTCTTGTTTCTAAGATTCCCCTCAAGTGGATGCAACTCTCTACAAATAGCTCATTGGGAGTCTCATCTACTTGACCTACACCAAGCCAAATATATGTTTTTCTATGATATATATTTCTAAATTTATGCAAGAAGTGAAGAAATGTCATTAGATTATAGAAAAACATGTTTTGAGATATGTCTAAGGCACACTTGAGTATGGTCTAGAATACAAGAAGAATAGTCAGTTCTTCTTCTAGGGTTATATCGACTTAAATTATGATGGATCTATTGATGAAAAAAAATCTACTTCATGAAACATTTTTAATCTCAAATAGAGACCCATTTCATGGATTGGAAAAAATTAGTCAGTAGTTTCTCTCTCATCCACGGAAGTATAGTATCACACCACACTAGGAGTTGTGTGTGAATCAATATGGATACATCACATTTTATCTGATATTGAGATTCTTGAAGATTATCCACCTATTATATTCTATGAAAATCAAGGTGTTTTAAAGCTTATGAAGAATCCATCTTTTCATGAACTAACCAAACACATTGAGGTTCAGTGTCATTACATCAGAGAAGAAGTTTTGAATCACCATATTCAGCTCTAGTACTACTCGATGGATTCACAAATAGTAGATATACTCTCCAAGTCTCTTGTCAAGGTGAAACATGATCTATTTTGGGGGTAGATTTGTAAAAACAATGTAATAAAGTGGGTAATGTTAACATAATCAATATTGTATTACATCATTTAGCTTTAGTTTGTTAGCGCAGGTTAGTTGTTTTGCAATTTTGTGTAGGCATCTTTTTGGTGGCAATTTTATAACTATTTATCTTTGTATATATTGTTTTTTGGGTTTGTATTCAACATCTCAAAGTTTCATTTTGATTAACAGTAATTTTGATGACTCAAAAGTTAAACTAAATGATTATAATCAATTATATTTAAGCTAGAGTGAATCTTGATAAAAAAATAAGAAAAAGGAAGGGTAAGGAAGGAATAGACATGATTACAGGTTTTCATATCAAATATTATGACAAAATTAAAATTATGTTGAATACACATTAAACTAATTTATGTCATAAAGTAGCATAAGCTCAAATTACACCATAAATTAAGCAAGATTAAAAGGAAAAGTATGAATCATACGTAAGAACCAAGTATACTTTAAAATTTTGCTATTATGATCTGAATAACATAATTACATCCAAATGTAAAGTAAATAAAATGAAGTATACTTGAAATATTTATAGTCAATCTAGAATTCAACATAAATTAAATACCATATGATAAATAATGTGACTCAAAAAAGAAGAATCATTCAAATTCAACATGAATTTCCATAATTGAGAGATAGCATAGACATTTAACAAAACTATCCAGATAATCTTTTCATAATTCCTTAGTTGTATTAAATATTCCTAGTACTAAATGAAAAAAAATACCTTACAAATGGAAACCATCTACTTATTTATAAGAAAAATAGGTGGTTAACTAGTTAACTATAAAAACATCAACATTCAAATAAGGAAAATTGTCCTTAATATGAAGATACAATGTGGAAGGTCACATGTCAATGTGACAAGAAAGATTATATACTAACAAACTAGCATATATTTTACAAAAAGAAAATTATCTTAAGAATTTCATTGGTGGGCCCTTTAATTATCCCTATCTAAGGAAGTATTTCACCTTGGTGTATTTTTCCCTGACCAACTCAAAATCCACTGCAAGCTTCATTAAACAAACCTCTTCTTTATCTTCTAACTTGTCAAATTCGCTATCTACCAAAGATAAAAGTTCCTTGATACATTATTCTTCTACAATTTGCTTCCATACAAAAATAATGTTATAAAGAGTCCTATATTTATCCTTATCTAAATTACCTTTGATGTCTTTGATGATTTGGATGTGATTACTAACCCTCTGCTTGAATTCTTCATCATTAATCAGGCCTATAGTAGTGGTTTGAGAAGGGTTATCTAATAGTTTCCCTAGAAGTATCTCAATCTAGTTTACCAAGTCTATGTCTCTCTTGATAAAATCCTTAACATCATTAGTCTAGGTGATCAAATCCTCTTGTTTATCTATCAGAACTACCATGAAGATGTCCAGATGTCTAAGTTTGATAATCTTGAAGTCTAATACCTAGTTTATCTTATGCACCTTGATGAACTCCTCTATTTGAGCTTGAAAATTCTACCACTAGGTGATTAAAGCTTGTGCCATCTCAACTTGTTGATATAAATCACTTGATATAGATTTGATGATTTTAAAATTCTCTAATTCATCCATCAATGATATATTCAAAGCTTGCAATATGTCCTCAAGAATTGAAAGGAGGACCTGAGCTTCTAAATATTGTTTTTATTTTTCCAAGCTGAGAATCTTTAGGTTCATTCCTTGAACTCTAGCCAAGGACATTATTGATTGGGATATTACCATACTATCTACATCTTGAAAAATAGGATGTTTCCCTACTACCTACCCTAGAGTAAGAGTTAAGCTTGAAAATGGCTCCACCTTCTGAAAGGTGAACTCCTCAATACCAACAATAATTTTCTTGGTCTCTACTCTCTTAAGAGTTGATGTATTTGGATTAAATTAGACCTAAGAGTTAAATTGTTTTACCTATGGTTGTTCAAGAATCTCTACATTTGAACTCCCAAAGGCTCCTAGGGTACCAACCCATTGGATTTCCTTATTGTGAAGAATTTTGATGCTCATCTTTGCTTTTTTATTCAACATATCCCAAATCCAAGGCTTGACATTATACAAAACACCTATGTCCACTCGAGTCAAATCCAGTGAAGGAAAAAGAGATGAGATTTTCTAAAACTTCCCATATACAAAACAATTAGGAATGGCTGGTCCATAAATAGGATTCTCATCACTAAAGAGGTTTATTTCACTAGTAAGGTGAGTGAAAGTTAACCTAGGCCTCTTTCTTAGAGCCAAAATAACTAACGCTAATTCTTCCTATCTCTTTCCACTACCTAATAGAACCAATTCCTTACCTACTTCCTTAGATGGGCATTCTTCCTTATGTAAACCATAAAAAGCTGTGATATTAATAAGGGCACTTTCTACGATTTCTCTAGCTTCTAAATCAATCATTCTAATGAGCTCTTTTAGGGAAGAAGGCCTTTGTGGGGATGATTAAATTTGGGGACCTTCACCAAGTCTATGCTTTATGCCAGACTCCTAAATCACATCTTTACCTTTTCCCTTTGCATCCTTAGGTTACCAAATCTAGGATGACTTTATCAATTCTCCCTGCTTAGGCTCAAAAGATTGTCCCTTAATAGGTGGTTCTTGATGTGTAGTCCCAGATGGTCTTGGCAACAAGTGATATTATAAAGGATGTAACTACCATATTTATTGTGGAGGATTATTATCCCTAACTAATATATGTTCTAAATTTCTATTGTATTTTTCAACCCTAGACAAGACTTCTTCAAAGTTCCTTGCCTTTGTGTAAATACCATATCCCGCACTTGGTTATTGTTTTTACTCACCCTTTGGGACCTTTTTATCTTGAATATGGTTAGCCACTCTATCATTGGGATCCTACATCTTAAAATCATCTAGTTGTAAATCAAAAGAGTTCCTATGCACCACCATGATCTCTAACTATTTCCAATCCTTGATTATAATTTTGCCAATGTCTAGTGGAAAGGGATGAACCTGAGCTTTATTATTATTCTTACAATGTCAATCCATTCCCTAGATGATTTTATAAGCAATTTCTTACTCTACAAGCTTACTAGGAACATATATATGCAATCTATATGATTGGACCATGATTCTATTTATCCTTATAATAGTGCAATCTGGATAGAACCACACATCCCCCATGGTCTCCACTTGTCTTTTGATTAATGGATGAAGCTTGGGTAGAGGGATGCAAGTGATTGCATCCAAAATGACTGGGAAGATACCATAATTTATTAATTACATGTGGTTCCCATATTTGAATATATGTAATTTATAATAATGATGGGAAATGGTAGATCTACCATTAGCGGACCAATTGTGAATGCAAGGGAAATTAATAGAGACTATGAGTAAATCTAAGAGGTAATACATCATAAATAATTACATGAAAGTCTCTCTTGATGGCTGTAAATTATTTGGCCAAGAATAAACTTATTAAGTCTCCAATAGGAGGGGTTAATTTTGGCTCTAACATGTAATGGACATAAGATACCCAAACCTTCCTTAAATAAGTAGTAAAAGAGACACCAAAGGCTCTGTTAAATAAAATCATAGCTACCCTAACACCTTCCTTAAATTGGGAAATAAGAATATTAGCATTTTAGGTCCTAAAAACATGAGAACCTTAGATTAACCAAGGTGAGAGGATTGAATCTAGGTTTTGGGAATTTGTCCATTCTCTCAAGGAAGGGATATCACCATGATGCAAAGGGAGCTTATAATAAGTCTCAAAGGCCATGGGAGTTATGCATGCAAATTTTTTGATACTTCCTTCATGAATAATCCATTTTCCATCTATTCTATAGTGAACAAAAATAGGAACAAGAAGATAAATTCAATGCATTACTTTTGGTTTAACAGCTACATGGTGAAGGTTTGTCATTTGAATTAATACTAGATCCTTGTATATTTGGTACATTGAAGCATTCCTCTTTTCTTCATCAGAAATTAGTTATAACTCCTCAAAATATAATAATGTAGACTAATTCCTAATTTCATGTATATTTAATGTTGTTAAATATAACTCTATGTCTCTAAGGACCCTTCTTTCACCACCAAAAGATAGATAAAGCTCTACTTCAATCTTTATCTATTTCCTACCTACTTCCATTGGTAACACTATATTTTAGTTGATGAAAACAAATATCTCAATAAGGCACTTTATTTTAATATAGTTTGTAATTATCTCAAGTGTCATATAATCAATTGAACTACCTCTAGCCTTCTTTATAGAGGGTTCAGGGTTTTTGGCTTTAAAAACCAAAACATCCAACTTTGATCTCATATGTGCCTTAGATATGATGGAACCTTACTATCATGTCTTCTACAATTTAAATCATGAGATATATTTTATTTTTATCCTTCATTCTTATGTGGAGCCTATATAATATGATTACATGCCTTTCATGGTAAATTTAATAAATGCCATTTGAAGACTGACCATTGGTTTTCAAAATTCCCCTTTATTTTACTTTGAAAAGCTAAATCTAGGTCCTTAAATTTAATTGGTTTTTGATCTTTAAGCTTATTGATTGTGCCATGTGTCAAGCTTGTGAGTCCTTTGAAAAGTCCTCAATTTCATCACAATGTTGGATCAAGTCTAGCAAGCAAGAAATCACCCTTGGATCTTAGCTAGGGATAGATCATTAACCACATGTTTTTTCTTAAAAAGGCTTTAGGCTCAATGCACCATTGGATCGAATCTAGTGAACAAGTGATCACCATTGCTTCCTAAAATATTATTACATTTTGGTTAGTTACATGATCATCTAAATCTTTAGGTTTAAAAAGGTCATGTCATTTAGAATTTTATGTTTAAAAAACACAAAATGACTTAGGCTAAGGTCTTGATATATTAAGCTTGTCTTCATAAAAATATAGCAATTTATTAAAGGGATTTTTATAATTGTCCCCTTTGATTAGGATTTAAAAAAAATTAAGTTAAATTTGACCTATTTAGTCATGTCAAATACATCCTCACAAACATCAAATTATGGGAACAAACCTATCAAATTTAAGACAGTGGAGTTCCCAAGGCTTCAGGGTTGTCTCAATTAAATTTGATAGGTTTGATCACATCAAATACATCCTCTTAGGTGTCAAATGATGGAATAAAACATGTAAAATTTAAGATAATAGAATTTATTGATCTAATAAATGAATTTCATGTGTAAAGCCTTCAAGAGATCCTAAGGCTTCTAAGATTATTTAGTTTAAATTTGACAGGTTTAGTCTCATCAAATACATCCTCTTAGATGTCAAATTATGGAGGAAAAATTTTCAAATTTAATATAATATAATTCTCTATCTCAAGTTAAATTTTATGGTTTTTATCCTGACAAATATGTCCTCATAGATCTCAAATGATAGAAGTGAACCTATCAATTTTAAGATAGCAAACTTTTCTAGTCCAATGAATGAGTACCATGTGTAAGGACTTTGAGAGATCTCGAGGCTTTTGGGTTGATGCACACCATTAGATTAAAACCTCTGAGGCAATGCGAACCATTGGATCAAGTCCCAAGTTGTTAATAGTTAACATAATTTTGGGTGTCAAATTTAATTCATACCATTTGATCAAAATCTATGATCAAATGATCAATATTATATATTTACTAGGCCCAAATAATTAATTGTATGTACTTTTTAAAAGACTTCAGGATTGTCACACCATTGGATCAAAATCAACAAACAAGTGATTATCGTTAGATCTATAAAAGAGCATAAGCTTTGAATTAATACCTGATCATGTATAAAGTTTATCCTAAGGTTTTATATTAATATTCGGTCATGTTTTAAATAAAAACCATAATTGAAGCTTAATATAAATTTAGACTTAGGATCATTTAATAAAAAATAAATAAGAATTCCCACTAGTATTTTCCATGAATATTCAAATTTAAACCCCTTTTAGGGTTTGTTCCTTAAGAACCCTAGCTTCTTCCATGGAACTTGTAACTAATCACCTTAAAGACAATTATTAACAATTTTGAACCATGAAACATAAACATGATCAAATACATTAAATCACATGTTCCCCTCTTAAAATTGATTTGCCTTAAAATCCAAGATAATACATATCTTCACATTCAATCTAGAATACAAACTTTCTAGAAAAAAATATAAGGGTCCTCCTTTCAGAAAGAAAGATAGGGGGTGTTGGTCTCAACATGATGAAGGATAAAGAATTATTAATAAAATAGAATAGTAAGGAGGGAATGAAAAAATCATGACAAGTGTGTAATATAACTATGGATTAGATGTCAAAATGAAGAGTAAGAACTAGCCATTTGAGGCAGAATATGAAGAGGATAAATCTAATAGGGAAGAGATGGAATATGAATTATATAAAGAGATGTATTAGATCATGTACTTTATGGAAGTAGAGGATGAGTTGGCAAAGAGGCAAGACAAGGCAAGAAGAAAAAGTCAAAATAACTAGATGAGAATAAAATCAAAAGATAAGAGGAGAAAAAAAATGCCAAAGGAGGAAGAACTGGAAAAAAAGGAAGAAGTTAGACAAGTTACATTTGAGTAGGAGCTCAAATTTTCCCACTTAGGGAGTTTGATGCAGAGCATAACAAGTTAATATAAGTGTTAACATGTTTGAAAGCTTCATGATAAAAATTTTTAGTTTGATATATGTGTGAGAGGTCTTATCTGAACCCTTAATTTATGTTAGATTCATTATGAGTCTCTAGTTTGGTGTGTTGTTAGCCTTTTAGATTTTCCTACCAAAATGAAGAATTTGAAAATTTAAATTTGTCATTAAACTTCCAGTGGTATTTTGGATATTGTGTGAAATGTAAATTTTTTAATTGTCTTAAAATTTCATAATAGGTACTATAGGAGAGCGTGAATGGTTAATTAACATGTGAGTCATGAAAAATCATAATGCAAGGAATAATCTTGAATGGTAACTACCACCCTACATGGAGTTGGCATAAAGAGGGAGTTATTTCTACATGTTTGAGGGATACAAAAGGAAATAAATGAATGTGAGTGAGTAAATTTAATATATTATGTTGGTATAGTATGATAAATATGAATAAGAGAGGTGAAGATTTTGATAACAAAAGGATAAATGATAGGAACCCAAATGCTACAATATGGAAAATCAGACAAATATTGCATATATTAAATATGTATTCCTTTTGTGGAATGAAAAACTATAAATCATGAGCCACTTTGAGGGGGATAACTCCTTTGACACAAGCTCAATTAAAATAAATCTTTGATTCCAGATAAAATATGAGTCCCTATGATTACAATAAAATGGATGTTAGTTTCAACCTAAAAATGCATCTATTATAATATGACTAATAAATTTTTTAAAAATTGTAATAGTCACTAGAATAGTGTTAATGTTTAAAATACTAAACAAAAATAAAAAATATAAACTTTTATATAAAGATAAGATAGATTCACACCAAACCCATAAATGATTTGATGCGATTAGTTACAGTATGAGAGCAGTTTAACAAAAACTAGTTGGGTTTTTTTATAAAAACAAAAATATGCAATTATAATTAACAATTGGTATGAGATAAAAGGATGTATATATTACTTATTTAAAAACTCTAAGATGAAATGAAGCTCCCAAATACACGTCTCCAAAATGTGTCTACAATAAAGATAATGGAAAATAGCCTTAGAAAGTGCTTTGATATCATATGATAGGAACTTGAATGCTACAATATGGAAAATTAGAAAAATACTACATATATTAAATTTTTATTCCTTTTGTGTAAGGAACACAAAATGAATGCAAATAACTCTTATCATGGTGCACTTCAAGGGGGCTACCTCCTTTGAGCCAAGCTCAATTACAATAACTCTTCGATGCACTATAACATCATATTCCCTTATACTATTTCTTACATACCCCACTCCATATTATAATTTATTTGGGATTATTAAATATAATATTATACCCCTTTATTTACATTAAAATAAAATTATCAAAATTTGAAGAAGTCTTCTTGGCTTGTATAAATTCTATGTAAGACTATTTATATGCAATGAAATCAATAAAGAAAAGAATGTTTTGAAGAATGATTTATGTGATTTAATGAGATTATTGGAATATTAATAATCTAATATTTTTTTATCCTTTACATAAATTATTTTTATTTAGGCATTTTCCATATAAAGTGAGTTCATCTAAAACACAGTCTAAGGAGAAATTGTGTGTTGCACAGTCCAAAAATTATGAGTTTGTATTATTGATAGTTATTGAAGTTGTTATTAGTTGTGTGAACAATAAAAATTTTAGATAGGTTTTGGTTTCTAATTATAACCAATTTTAAATATAATATTCCATTTATAAGTGTAAGTGACAACAAAAACCTTCATACATAATCTTGAAAAGCAACACAGAATTCTGAAAAACTATATGTTAGAGCGTTATTGTGATTGATCAGAGAAAAATATCTCTTAGAAAAGGTGGGGAAGATCCTAAAAAATATTTTATTTAATTTTAAATAAATTAACACTCAAAATTTAACCTTTCGTTAGCTCTTGGCATAATACAGACCTACATATAACTAAACTTGGGTTGGAAAATGGAAACTTGAATAACTTACATATCCACTAGCGAAAAATGATGAAACTTTGGAATATAACATATTTTAATTTTATATATAGTAATTTTGAGGTTATATTTGGTACAATGTCATACAATATGGTCACTAGGACTATGGGATCAAACTAGGCTTAAAGAGACCTAATTGGTAAAGAGGTGAGTTAAGTTAGTCTACATTAAGAGTTGAGTCCTCAAAGTTTATGTGAAGATGAAAGGGGATAATGGGTATCCAAAAATTTATTATTTTTATGTTTTTATAATATTTACACTTTTTGTATTTGTACTAGGTAAGAAATAAGAAAGAGTGAGTTATGTGAGAGTTCTAACCTTGAGTTTGAGGATTATAATAGGATGTGTTAGGGAGAAATAAATGACCAAATTAATGGATAAAAGAGTCCCATTTTTGGATATAATAATTTTAAATCATGAATTATACTTTTGGGTCTATGAGTCTATGGAAGAATGACAATCTTAAACCAAGCAAAGAGAGTGATGTCTTGAAACATGATGGATGAGAGGATGGTGTTTATGGTAAGAGGAGAGAGTCTAGAGGTAAAATAAGGGTGATGTGTCTTAGAGTGAGTTAATAAGGACTAGGTAATAAAAAAACTTATGTGCCTAGTGAAATCTAAGAAATGATTAAAAGGGTGTCAAGATAAGCAAAGTACCTACATCAAGAATGAAATCAAAGGTTAGAGAAATGATTCAAGAAGAAATCAGAGCCAAGGAGATGTTAGAGAAGAGTGCAGGAATCAGATATTTATCATTTTCCTATGATTGATGATTTATTTGATTAAATGAAAAGGAAAACTATTTTATCAAAGATTGACTTGAGATCAAAATACAATAATCTGAGAATAAAGGAGGAAGATGTTCATAATTTTTAAAAAAAAATTGGTATGTTCATTATGAGTTCACTTTTATGCCCTTTGGCTTAGCGAATGTGTCAACTACATCTATGAACTTAATGAACAACATTTTTATGGTTTATCTAGATAAATTTGTTTTGATATTATTAGATGATATTCTAATTTATTCCAAGAATGAAGATGAAGATGAACAACACTTAAGATTAGTATTGCAAAGGATAAGATAAAAAATTTATTGTTAAAAATTTCTAAGTGTGCTTTTTATTAGCCTAAAATTCATTATTTGGCAGCACATCATCTTTAAATATGGTATTGATATAGATATAAAAAATATTAATACTATATAAAATTGTCCCATTCCTACTAATGTGAATTAAATACGTAGTTTGATGCACTTGGTTAGACACTACCATAGGCAATCCCACCATTTCCTTACAATACAAAGGTAATAATTTTAAGTGGACAATCATTTATGAAAAGGATTATTAGAATCTTAAGGAGCTATTAACTATAGAATATATACTCATTATTCTTGATCCAAATGGTAATTTTGAGATCTAGGTAGATGATTCCGAGGAAGGTTATAGTTGTATTTTTACCTGGGATGGTAAAGTAGTGGCATATAAGTCATGAAAATGTAAGAAGAATGAAAACAACTATCCCACACATGACATGGAGATTTATGCCATTGTTCATGCAATAAAATAGTGGAATAATTTCCCATTGGGGAAATATTTTAAGGTTAAATATAATCACCATAACCTAGAAAATTTGTTTTTGCATGATGATTTAAATGCACATTGATATAAATGGATAGAATTTTAATTAATTTTGACGTGGAAATTTTGTATTTCAAAGATAAGGAAAATCATGTTGTTGATGCACTCATCCAATACATGTAACTTATTGAATTATTCATGTTAAAAAGTAATTTCATAAATGTTATGTTAAAAAATTATTTTTTTATGAATACTACCATTAGGTAAGAGTATGTTTCGATGAAAAGCCTATGGAAAAGGTATTTGCTGATTTTTATGTGGAAAAATATGGCCTTATAAATCATGAAAGTAGAATTTATATTCCCAAGTCTAGAGACTTACAAACTCAATCTATGAAATAAGTGCATAAAACACCTCATTATGCTCAAATTGGAGACACAAAAATGACATGGGATAAAAAAGGTACTTTTTTTGGCCTACTATGAAACATGATATGGCTGTTTTTATTGTTAAATGCTTAGAATGTGAGTTTTTCAAAGTCGAGCATTACCATGTTAGAGGATTTTTTATACCCTCATGAAGTACCAAGCAATAAATGGGATGTAAACTCACTTGATTTTATTTTTATGTTGCCTAAATATCATATCAAACATGATACCATTTTGGTGGTAATTGATAATTTGATAAGATTTTGTCACCTAATTAGCTGAAATTTAACTTGTGATTATTTCATGTTTGTGTAAAGGTTTGTATAAGATGTTTTTTGGATGCATGGCGTACTAAATTTGAGTATATCTCATGTAAATAAACTTTTCACACCAAGGTTTTAGGCAAACTTTGACTAAAATTTTTATAACATGTTTGACTTTTAGTTCCATGTACCACCCAAAAATAGATGGTTGGATTGAAATACTAAATCAAGTGGTTGAAGATATAATTATAATTTATGTGACGAATCAAAAATCTAAGTGAGAATATTATATTTACTGAATTTAATTTTCATATAAAAACTATTATCATTATGTGATTAAAATGGATCCTTTTGAGGCATTTTAAGGACACAAATGTAGGACCCTACTTGGATGTGACCCACTTAGTGAAATGAGTGCTACATGGGAGGATGAGATTATTTTTAGGAAGAATTACCCTAGTTATTCTATTGGTCATTTGGAAAACTCATTTTTTGTTGAGAGAGGATGTCATGACTCAGTTTCTTGAAACCATTTAATATTTGTTATTACTCTTATTTTACATTGACATGACATATTATTTGATTTTTTTATTATTATGAATGTTACATTATGGACATGATTTATATACTCTAATTAATTTATTTTATTATATTAGTATTATGATTAATACTATGATTATGATGTTTCAATTATAATTTTTTATTTGGTTATGATCATATGATGTTATAACTAGTACTTATACTATTGATATCTTATTTTCATGACTACAGGAACTAAAATGAGATAGGTTTTATCACTAAAGTCTAGAAAATAAGGGTGTGTGGTGGGATATTTGGTTACATTCTGATAGTAGGAGTTTGTGATACTAAAGTTTCGAAAATAACAAATGATTTTTAGTATGTCATCAACTTTTGAGTTTCATTTCCTTTGTTTGTCTCTTAGTTTGTATGTAGGTGTTTGATTGCAAGTTTAGTACTTATTTTATTGAAATCTAATTTAATTTACTTTATTAAATTTAATTTTTTGTTTAAAATAATATCACAATGGTTGATCATAGTTAGGTTTCTATTCTATGTTGGGAATAGGTTCAAATATTGTACCATGACATGGAAATAGTTACGATCTTGTCTAATCTTTTGATATTGTTGTTTTCTAAGATACATGGTAATGCTCATAATTATAGTAATTTCCTTGATATTTTTGTCATCTTGAGTGTCTTATCTCTCATATAGCTACCACCTTATAGAGGAATGTGTTTATTTTGTTCATTATCTTGTCTTGGCATTATGGTTTTTCTTGCTTAGTCAATGGACCTTAATCCATTGACTTGAATTATTTGAATAACATAATTTATTGAAAATTATGGAATTACATCTAATAAATCATATTCATGGCATGTCATGGAAATGATTCCATGAAAGTTGATTTAGGGTTTATTTATTGATAACACTTTATTCAATATGATGGGGTTTTAGTGTTTTATTTTTGCACTTTGTTTATTGTGAGTGTTGACTTTTTAAGCTCAGATGAAACCCTAATTACCATATCATTATTTTGTAATAGTTTATTTCTGCTTGTAATCTCTTAGATTTGATGGTTTTTTAGAATTGTTTAGGTGCATATTGTTGGTGCATAGACTAAAATTTCGATTAAAGAAATGGGGGGAAATGGGGGAATAAGAAGTTAATATATTTACCTTATTGAACCATGAATTGAGATATTTCATTTTTATTTAAGATTTTGAAGGGTTTAAAATACTTATTTTTACATCACAGAGTGTTTGTGAAGCATAGAAAAAAAATAAAAATAATCTCTCCTAGGGAAATATGAGTAGGTAGATTGTGAACTCCAAGTAAGTTTTATTTTTAGATTTTGGTTAACTTGTTTTCATAGAGATAAAAGGAAAATTAAGCATTGTGGATGAGATATAACCTTGGTTTTTATTTAAAATTTAAGATAAGCTTTTGTTCTATAGTCACATGTAAATTTCTCACAATGTCATTTCATTTGAAATGTTTCCCTACAATTTGGTTTTCTTGGGTTGTTTAAATGTGATTATGACCCTATTTATTAGATATGTGAAGTGAATGCTTGGTGTTTTTGGTATAAACACATCAAGGCCTATATGTGAAGGCTTTTTGGTCATGGATAAACACTTTAGGGTTTGTATGTGAATGATGTATGTTTTATGGCTTCTTCTTATTGGGTTTGTCTTTTTGTGATTATAAAATTTTGAAAAATTAACGAAATTATCACCACCATATATGCTAAGATACACTACCAAACTTATGGAATGGATAATTAGGGATACCAGTGGGGGTCTCATAGGGTTGGATTGGGTGGGGTTTTCCACTCTTTGAGTTAATTATACTTAGATTCATGTGGTTTTGAGTCATATATTAGTTCATAGAACATTGTTTGAATAGACTCACTTAGATTCTATCTCAATATTTTACTCAATTGTGCTATTTATTTTAATTTTTTATATTTGCCTTGGTTTCTTGTATCATAGAGCTTAAGTGATGGATTTTAAACATTATTTTATTTGTAATCATTTACATGGAGAGTTATTGAATATTTAGGAATGTTTAAAGTGTTCTATAACAATTTATAATTTAAACCCTAATTGGATTTATGTTGACTACATATTATTTACTTGAGTCTTTCACATTTATTATTCTCAATTTATGTAATCATACCTTGATTCTATGATGACCACAAAATAATTATTTGAATCCTTTAAATTATATTTATTTATTTGTAAAATTATTATGGATAGATGTTTATTGCATACTATGATTCAAATCTATGATTGAATATTAACCTTGATATGAATCTTCAAATATTTTATCATTATATCATGATGTCACATGACTTATCATGTTTATTACATCTTGAATAAGGAATTTATTATTATGATCCATTTTGAGTGAAAGTATTATGTTTATTTTTTTACTTGATTTGATTTACTAAAATTTACTTTGTTCATGCATGAGTTACATTGTATAAACAAAAACTTGTATGATCAAATAAGTTTTTTGATTGTATTTATTCATGTATATTATATTTTCATGGATGTTTATGGTGTCAACTATTATTTTATTATATATTAATTAGTGATTATTGTTTCCTAGTTCTAATTTGAATTACAAGTTTTATATAGTCTTCCTGTTATATTAGTGGTATTGAGGAACTTTTGTTTGTATGGATGAGTGGTATAATAAATATAAATATTTTATGTATAAAATGTTAATAGTGGATAGTATAAGATAAATATAGTGATCTAGATAAGCTAAAAAGAACAATTGAGTGATAGATAGTTTTTTTTGATGGAAGTGTTGGAGGCTATATGTTGTTGGGGAAAACAAGTAAACATATTTTTATACTTGATTTTTCTAATTTATATTTGTCATTATTAAATAATTTAGAAGTGTAGAGAAACTATTATGATTATAGTAAATGTATTTTTCATTTCTAGCATTATGCATTTTGGGTATGTACAATACAAATACATATTATATTATCATAGTTTCAATTGGGAATGTTAGTAAATTCTTTATTTCCTTAATATTATGAAGTACATTCAAGTTGCTTTAGTATTATAAAATTTCTTGGTTTTGAATGTTTTTATAGCATTCTTTGGCAAGGATAAGATAAAATTGTGTTTGATTCATTGGGAATCTATAGTAATGAATGATGTTATAAATTTTAAATGTGTAATTTACCATTTTTGATATAAATTGTTATTGTAAAATATTTATTAGTTATCATGATGTCTTGTAAACTCCCTTTTATCACTTTGGAGTGCACCCTGCTTGAAGCTATGTAAAACTCAACCTCACTCTAGCTGATACAATTAGAACTTCTTAGAGTGTAGATGACTCTACATTGAGAATAACCTATAGAGAGGGTTGGTTCCCTTAATATTTGTCAATTAAATTTGATTTATAGTGATTTTGGGATGAAAAGGGGAAGGGAAAACTGAAAGCAAAACCTATCTAATTAGGTGATGCACCTAAATTGTTTATATCCTCTAGAATATGCTAAAACTAATGCACATATGTAAATAAATAAAAGTCATATATTTCACTTAAGCATAAATATTTCAAATGATGGATTAATAGAACTTTGGATTACAAAATTCCTTTTTTACCTCTTTAAATGACCTACAAAAGGTGAGATAGAAGGTAATAGGTCAGGAATGGACCTTCTAAAAGGAGATATAATATCAATTATATGATGATACACAATCAATTGTACTATATTATCTATCAAAACACATGAAAAATAAAAATCTCATTTATTGTTGTGTGGTTTAGATTAAAATGTTTGCTTCAGCTCCAACAATAAATGTAAAATAGCTTCAAAAAACCAATATATATGTTTACAAACCTAACTATAGCTAATGTGGAATTAAAAAGGGAGAAGGTATAGTCTTGGTTGACTAAATCAAGACTAACTCCTTTTACAATATTTCAAACAATCTTCAAAAAACATCAAACTCCACAAAAATTACATGATTCTCAATCTTGGCATAGGAAAAAAGGTGGTGGGGCCTATTTGAAAAGTCAAATCATCCTCATGTATGGAATGAAATGAAAAATATTATTTTAATAACTCTACTTTTAGTGATTGGAAGTTGAGTTGAAACATGATAATGTCTTCCTGTACATGGAAATCAAGAGTGGATGTGGCACTTAACAATTAGTCAATTGGAGCTCAAAACTAGTCAACCCCAATTATCCTTCTCTTGAATTAAAGATACAAAAAAACATGGATTTATAAATCTACTTGAAGCTATGTTGGAAGTTATTGAAAGGCTTGGATGAAAAGTTAACCAAGAATAGATGCATGACTTGTCAACTAGTCAACCAAAGTGCAAAATTGGTCAACTCCAACTCACTCCATCTCACATGAAAAGGGACCTTTGAAGAATGATATTAAAATGAAATATAAATGGAATATAATAAAAGTGGTGTTGAAACTCAAAATTTAACTCTTTGAACAACCATCCAATGCCAAACTCAAACTTGACACTTGACCAATTAAGCTATTTAGACCAATTAAGCTATTTAGACCAAATAAGCCTTTAGGCTAATCTATACTCCTGGTCACCATTAAACCTAAAAAAGGAATTAAAAACTTTAAAAAATCATGAATTATACCTGTAACAACTTTATTCATCCAAATAATGTGATTTTGATTAGAAAAACCTTTGCCATTCAGTCCACAAGGTTGACTAGGCCTATTTTGCTCTATTTCTAGTAGACTAGCCATTTTGATCAAGCAAGTAGGGATACCTCTAGGATGATTTTTGATCAAATAAATATTTTAGGATGAATAAAAAGTCTTATTATTTTATATTCATTTATTATATTCCGTTGAACTTCCTTGTACTTTGTTTTACATGCTTTTTTCCATCGAAAACATGATTTACGCCCTCATACAGATCCATGCATAAAATTGGAATTTATAGAATAATATTTGAGTTTAATTAAAATTTTAAAAGGTTTAAGTTTAATTCATGATGATTTTATGTTAATAAAATCCACTTTTCTCAAAACTAGTTTTTTAGGGGTTTAGGAGTATTTTAAAGCTAAACTTTCAAACTGATGATTCATGAAGTGCAGGCCTCTGAATCCTAAAAATTTTCCATTTATTAATATAAGAATAACCCCTTTAAAATATATAAAAATTTTGGGTTCCCATGAAAAATATATGAAAAGTTATCATGTATATGAAATTTACCTATAGGGTTTAGCTTACATTCTGGGCTGCCTACGCTCTTAGCAATTGTTCATGAATCATATCCCCTAAAATAATATCAATTTTTCATTAAATATAATTAAATATGTTTCCTCAAAATACAATAATATTTTTAATCAAGAATCCATATGTTGAGAACAATACGAGTATCTGAACAGGTGGCTTGTAAGGGTGTCTAGAAATGTAAAAAGTGAAAAAATTCACCAAAATGAAAATAGTTCCTTCCTAGCTTCAAAAATCCTAAAAAAAATAATTATAGGACCTGTACCATGTATCAAAACACTCTAAAACTCCTTTTTTCCTAAAAATTCAAAAAAATGTCTTTTTGGCCCATGTGCCTATTTATTTGCATAAGCCTATGTGAGCATGGTTTGCATAAAATTTAGAGTTTTACACTCTTTATAGGTCTGATTATGATTTTAAAACATCATCCCATGATTTTAAATCTTTTACATGGGCTTAGAAGCTTCTTTAGCACTCCAGAATGATGTTTGCTCTAATGGTGACCTCAAATGGATAAGCTAAGGTCTGAGACAAAAAAGATAGTATATACACTTTTCCAATGGTAATTAAAAATTTTCATATGGTTATATAATAATTAAGACCTTGTGTACAAAATTTGATGTCAAAATTACACCTATAGCTCCTAGAAACCTCAATTTTCTCTCAAATTTGCCACTTTTACATGGATTGTTTGCATATATGATTGAATTTTTTATGTTTGAAAGTGTTTTCATGGTTTATATATATTTTTAAGGTCAAAAAAATATTTAATTATCTAAATATCCCCTTAAATATTTTATAAGATAACCTCTACCCCTATTTCAAACATATCAAGACCCTTCTACATGGCATTTCTAAGCAAAATGACTATGCTTTGTTGTTGTATGTAGATATTGATGTGAATTTTAAAATTATTTGTGTCCATTTCATCTTAATTATGTGATTAAGGACATTTATATCAAATATATTCCCTCTACACATTTATTTTTATCCATTTGACTCCCTTATGCAAAATTTTAGGCCTCTTTTCTGCATAATTCATTAAAAGTCTATAGAATGTGCTTGTGCTCTATAGGTACTTCTTTTGAAAGTCCATTGATGATGACATATAGTATAAAAATATATGAATATTTAAAATCCCTTCATGAAATATGATTACTCTTAAAACACTAAACCCTTGTTAAGAGTTCAAAAACCCTTGATGGATAGTTCAAAATAACAATTCCTTCCTAGGCTATAGATGATCATTGGGGTTTTATTGTAGGGTATAAATCTTATCATTATGTTTTCATAGAAATTATATATCCTCCCTTATGATACTTTGACCTCACTAGGTCATTTTATGCTTCCATGAGTCCATTTGCATCATAAGATATCACCAAAAACCCTCCTTGAATAAACTATCTTTCGCTAAGCTTGAATGTGTTTGCTTCTCCATGCACTGTATGGATAATTAATATGGATAAAATATTGGAATTTATATTTCAAAAAACCTCAATATCACTAACATGTTCTTACCTTTTTTGAATCATCCCAATAACTTAAAACTCTTCCTATGAACACATTTCTCTTTCATACTTTTTGACTGTGACTAAAGGTGCAATACTAAGACTACTATAGATCAACATATAGGATGAATGTAGGATATTTTGGTAGTTTTAGGTGATGATCTTTCATAAACATTCAAAAAAAAACTTTCTATACCTTTATCTTTGCATTCCTTACTAGACAATGCCTAAGTTTTCAAACCTTGATAGGTCTCTTGAGCCTAAGAAACTTGAGCATAAGAAGGGATGTAGGTCATCATTTGGTGTTGATTTAGGGTCTCAAATTAATGGATCATTATACTTATTTAAATCCTCATAATATTATTTATCTCTCTTACTCGTATATGACCACCAACTAAACTCAAAATCTTCTTGAGAATTAGAAAACCCTTAGAATTTGCTTAAGGTAAAAAATGACCTCCTTGACAGTGGTTCCTTCCCAAGGTAGTTATAGGTCATGATTTATAACTTAGATGTAGGTGAACCATTTTCATTGATTAAACATTGATGACCTTTATGAGTTGTCATGACTATTTATGGACATGATGGTGATCTTCAAACAATACATGCCTTTTGGAGTGGCTAACAACCTTTTAAGCAAACTTGAAGCATAATGACCTTTTGACAATGACATCTTCTTGATGACTAAAGATGTGTATAGAAGGTTGAAAGGTGTGAAGGTTTTAGGAATATTGAATAAATAAAAAATTGTCCTTTTAATATCATAACCTACTTATTAACAACCTTCACTCACCAATGAAGGATTTTATCCTTGAGCTCCCTTACCTTCATGAAATAGCTTCTTGGTTATACTTTAAAGTAGCTTTCTTTTGTATAGATAATGGAATATGAAATATATTATAGTAATACTTGTATACAAAATCCTTAATATTAATCTTAAGATCTCTCACACCAATATTTCACTCAAAAGTTATATTAGCCTTCCTCTTCTCTTGACTAAGTCTCCAACTGGTCAACTCAGTTACTTGGTTGTATGTTATTTCTAAGCCTATTTTAGGTTCCATTGAGAAGGCTGTAGATGGGTTTTGGGGTTTTCTCACTTAGGTATATATTAATATTTCATGAATAAAATCCCAAAGTCACTAAAATATATAATGTTCTTGAAACACTTAAAAAGACTCAAACTCTCCCTATTAGCACTTGCCCACTAAGGAATCATCAAGTTAAAGGCCACTTTATTGGTTGTAGGTTATCCTTACCCTTGAGGCCTATATTAGAACTTTGATGTTCCTTTCCTAATTCAAATTTCATGAGATCAATCCTAGAAAGTTTATATTTCTTGATGGTCAACTAGCCTTTATGCCCTTTTGGTCTATACTCCTTAAGAATTAGGCTTTCCTTGACTATGTTATAGGCCTATAGGTCTCAAAATGGCATTGTGGGTTTTATTTAATAATACTTAGACCTCATTTCAATATTTTGGTCATTAAACATCTTATTTTTATGATTATCATCCCATCAAACAAAAATTACCTTAATGAAGGTAAAAATCCCTCATGTATACTTCAGAGCATTCACTCCCTTCTTGTAGCAGTTGTAGGTGCAATCTTAGGATAGTGTACAGACTATGTTAACAATCCTTATGTGTTTGGAAACATTGAATGATGATTTGATAATGTTATTAATTTATTCTAGGATGATCACATTGAAGCATCAATAACCCTTTGAGAAGGTAAAAATTCCTTCAAAGATCTATATATACCATTACCATTCACTTGTTTGAATTTGTAGGGCTATCTTCTTGTAGATTTCATAGTGAGTTTTAGGTCCAAATTATTCTTCATTATCCCTTATCAAGGCCTCCACATGTTTTGTAGCCTCCTTGTTTAAATGGTAATCCCTTCTTTCAATCAAATACCTTATTGAATCCTGCACTATGAAACACTCATCAAATCACAAATCCTCTCTCATAACTATGGCTCAAAATCATAAGACTATTGTAGGTCATCACTTTGAATATGTCATGATATTTGATTCATATATATATATATATATATATATATATATATATATATATATATATAATTTCTCATGATTAATGGTGTTTTTTTTATCAACATTTGGCTCGTGAGATGAAACTAGGTGATAGGGATATGTAGAAGGGTGGTATGACTATGAATGGAGAAGTGGTAGGATGAACAAGAAGCTTAAAAACAATGTAAAAAGGGTGAGTATGGTAGTGATATTAGGTGGATAGGATGGTTGTGGGAAAGGATCATGAAAATACTAGAATAAGGAGTCAAAATCAAACATGGGCACTAAATCATCACAACACATTAGTTTATAGCCCATTAGAATAGTGAAAGAAGGTGTATTTGAAACATAGTTTTCTCAAAAACCTTAAAATTTGTAAAACTTCTTTAATATATGTTATACTGGGCTCCTTTAAGACACATTAAAGCATGGATATGGGATTTATTTCCATGAAACAAGAATAACCTCTGAGAATTATGATTTTAAATCATTGAAAACCTAATGGAAAACATAAAAAAACCAAATTATTGAAAACTTGAAGCTAACTTCTCCTCCCATGACCATACAATTCTTCCTTGCAAGCTTGCCAATACTTTAGATTGACTGGTATAGTTTTAAGCCTATGTTTAAACTTGAATTAGATTAATAACACCTTTATAATTCTATAGAAAGGTAGAACAAGTCCCCAAGATTCTAGAACAAGTTGAATTTCTCTAAAACTTTGCCCATGTAAGGAGAAATTGGAGAAAAATAGTGACCTTTTTGGTGGTAAGGCAACATAATTTGACCTATCTTCAACTGGATGGTTCATTATCCAAGAGAATAAAATTAATAAACCACTTATACCATTAGGAAAACCTTTTATTCTAATTTCTTCACCCCAAAATTTAGAGCTTTACCCTCCTCCAATAGACCGTACCATTAGAAAATCTATAGGTAGGTCTCGTTATGCCAAGAAGTAACAAAAGAAGGCTTGTTTAGGGTCTGTATGGCCATGAATCACCATGGAACTATTGATGAAGCCTGGTAATGACCTAAAAATTATAAACCCTACCTTGGATGTATGAAATTCATATGAAATCCATACTATTACTTTTGAAATGAAGAAAAAAAAGCTCTGTTTGCCCTTTTAAAAGTTAAAACAAGTCTACCACCACCAAGTTTAGAAGATTTTAGAATAATTTCATTGCAATCATGAAAAATTAGACATTTTAAAACATTTTCCATGTTTTAAAATTTCCAATTTGGCATGTGGGAGGGTTTTGGATGCCTTTTTAGGCTATTTAACACATGAGATGACCTTCTTAAAGTTTGAAACTTTAGAATTAAGATATTTTCACCTTTTTTGAATGTATTCAAAGCTATTTTGAAATAATAAAATTACTTTTGAAACCATTTTTGATGTTTTTAACCCTATTTTTAGATATTTTAAACCAAATTTTGCGTTTTAAGACCATAATTCACTGGTTTGACCAACTACAAAGGGGTAAGGACTAGATTTTTGAAAGTTTCAATTGATATGGGTATTAATTTGACCTTGATAAGCAAATTAATAACACTCCATATCTATTATTTTAGGGTAATGTAAAAATAATTATTTCCCTATGATTTGTGTAAGAAACATGGTTATTGTTATTTTTGTTTGATGAATTCTTTGCATTTTTATTAAACCTTTTGAGTTGCCACATTTTTGGGGTATTTATGGATTACAAAATTTTACATTTGGATCATGTTTTTGTTTTAAATCAACTTATTAATATGGAATGTATAATTTAATATATATAGTTAATATTTTATAGTTGATACAATGTGAAACTTATTTAATTACATGGTGTGAAAGTAGTCTAATTTACTTTGTTAAATATGCTACTATCACTCAAGGACAAATGTACACGAGATATAAAATGTTGTCTCATGTTTTTAGGAGGGTCATGATTATAATTTATTTCATTTTCTATTAAGCTATGTGAAATCACATATAGTTAAATTAATTAGATTTATTTTCACATTTTCAATATTGAATTGATATGACTGTCATATATGGATAAATCCTTAGAAGCAAGTGGAATACATTACTCTAAATGGAAGTTAATTCGATTGAGTTTTAAAATAATCAATGGTTATTAAATGAAATTTTATCATTAAGATGTTCAAATATGAGTTTTTTTAAATTATAGTAATAGTGTATTTATTATATAGTGGATTATTAAACATATATTATCTTGATGTCTTTACCGTAAGACTAGAGGATAAAAAAACATTAGCTATGTAGCATTGAGTGTTACATATTCAATTTAATTTCTTATGGTATGATTTGATTTTATAATGGCTTTAATCTATTAGCATGTTTGTTAATATTTAATTTAAATTATCAATTAAAGTAACTCTTATGTTACTACATGAATATATGGATATGAGACTAAATTTGTGGTCTTAAATTATCACATAAGGTATGTTTTATCTTTCTATAAAAGTGAATAACATATGGATAAAAGTGTTACACAAATTACATAGAGATAGAAAATTATTATTTTAAATGATATTTTTTATCTTTGATAGGAATATTCATTGGTATATATGATTAATATTTTATATAACTAGTCGAAGGAATTATGACTAATATATGATTAATGTTTTAAATAAATTATTTAACCATTTAGTTATACAATTGTATCAGGTTGTGGGTATTATAGGATTGATTGGAGAACATATTATATAAATAAAAAAGCATATCATTAATAGTATATTTTATTAGGAAGTTTTAAATAGTAGTAAGGAGTGAAAAGTAGAATATGGAAATTTTAAACATTTTTATTTGTCCTATGAAATATTTTCATAAATGAAACTCACTGCTATGTCTCTTTAGTTGTTTTTTTGGGGAATCTGACCATGGGGAACATTTATGTAAAAATTTATAAGCGTGAGGTGGCACACTTATACATCCTAAGATATATATTAAAAAAGGGATGAAACACTTCCTTATTGTAGACACTTCTTTTTAGCCACTTCCATGTATAAATGAACCTCAGACTAATTTATAGAAAACAATGCAAATTAAGCATAGAAATCATTCAAATACCCAAAATCATTTACACATAAGATGTAAGTGCTCATAATAGTGTTTAGGATTCCTTATTTTGGTTATTAGCCTATAAATAATAATAACCTCCCATTGATTCATCCCATGTCAGGTTGTAACCAAGCAAACTGATGTTTTCAACCAATTGAGTGGAGTACTCAACCATCTTTTAGAAAAGGTCAAAAGACTAATAAAATTAACTTATTCTATTAAACCCAATTAAGTGAATAATTATTAAATACATATTGAATTAAATAGTATCTAAAATTTTTAATTAAAAAATGCAAAATATTAAGCCATGGCATCATCAAGTATCTTTTTCCTCAAAAATTGGGTGAATTATGAGCCCTCCATCTTGATCTTTGATTAAATGGTCATGGTTGATCCATGTGATTTCAAAAAAAGCTATAAATAGCTAAGACCTCACCATTATTCAACAATATTTCTTATGTAATAATACCTTCCCAAAGATATTTTTTCTAAAGTTAATGTGAATAATTTATAATAAAATATTCATATACTAATACATTCCAAGTGCAAAACCATAGTGAACAAAGGGGAGGTGCTGCATATAAAACACGAGCATTGGTGAAGATTATTTTGGACACAAGTTGAGTAAGATAATTACCATTTTAACAAGCGATTCAGAGCTAAAAAGAAGGTGAAAGGCAATTTTATCTTTTTATTATAGTCGTGTTATGTTTTATCTTGTTATAATAATCTCCCCATAGTATTTAGGCTTGGAAATGTTTTGTATTAAGCTTATTTTTTATGTTTAATTATACTAACAAGTGACTGATGCGTCTTTTCCCTTAGTTTCCTATTGCATACATAATGTCATGCCTAATGGGAAAATGCACCCAAAAATCATCATAATACCATATTTTTACCTCCTTGGATCCAATAAAAACTTAAATTAGACCTTATTTTTAGAATATTTCCTTCAAATTTGCATGATTCTTATTTTCTACTAATCGGTGACTTTGCTCATTTTAAGAATCTCTATGTGACTATGTATTTAAAGGATATAGGTGATATTTTCTACATAATATCAAAAAATTCAATGAAAACCAATGAATTAATTTTGAAATGGAAACTTTGACCTATAACTTTCCTCTTTTGGAAAATAGTGACTTCGATAGAGGAAATCGGTAACTTCAATCCACAAAAATGACAATTTCACCAGGTAATAGTCTATTATGAATTCACTTACTTCACATCTTTTTTAATAAAAATAATAAATTTTATCATTTAAATTGGTGACCTTAAACCTACTAATAGGTGACTTCACCAAGTTCTATGTTTTATGTTACAAGGAAAATGGTGACATCCCCCTATTTGTTAAATGATGAATTTGTCCTAAGACCAAAAATCCTATATTATAAAAGTTAGAAAATTTTCTTTGTTAAGATATTACAATTAAAAAAAAACTAATCCTTTAACATTTTGTGTAGGTAATTAAATAAAATATAATAGGTTTCACATGCTAACAAAGTCATTTCACTTATATTTTGGTGATTAAAATATTTTACAAACAATGTTTTGTCATTTTAAAGTTATAACAAAGGCCAAAATTTAACCACACATCAACCAAGTGTTTAAAAGGAAAAATCACGTTTATATTTAGAGATCCTAGGAAAATTTTATTTTGTTCTTATTTTTTAAATAACTTAATTAGTTTCATTTATTAAATTAGTTTTGTTTTCATAAAGCCTTGGGAATATTCTATCCCCTTGTCCCCTCTAAAGAACTTGGGTGGTAAAAAATGCATAGTTTTATTTTTTTGTTGATTCAAACTTAAATAAATGTCATGTATATTATCACCTTGTTCCTAGGGACTTGGGTGACTTAGAAATGACCTAGTTATTCCTTTATTTTTCTTTTTTATGTCTTGTGAGTGTGAGTTCATCACCTCCTCAAAGATTATTTAGGTGGGTATCGACCTAGGTTTTCATCTACTAGCATCATTCTAACCACACTCTATATTTTGGGGTATAAATTGGGAATTATATTGTATTATATAGTGGATGAGTGGTTATACTAAACATTTCAATGGATCTTTAGGCCATGTGGTAGTCTATACATAAACTTCACTAAGTACTACACAATTCAATTCATAAAAAGCTATAGGGTTTGGACCCTATTGACATGAATTTTATGATGAAGTTTTTCTAAGAAATTTTAGACCATATAAATAATCCAAGTCAAAAATGTAGAGTAAATGACCCCACTTGCCATAGATTATCCTACCAAATGCCAAGATGATTTTGCACTCTAATTTACATGACATGTATCAATTATTGAGAGACATATGAGGTTTCAAAAAATATATTTATATGTACTCTTATTTTAGGATTAATAATTAATTCCTTTCAAGATTGGCATATTAGTGGAAAATTTGGAGGATACTATGCACACCTCATATTAGTTTTAGTGTAGGAGTGTGCAGTTAGGTGTTATTTCTTATTTTAATTATATTTTGAGTCCAAAATTTATTTTTCAAATCATATAAATTAAAATGTAAAACAAACACATTTTACACATAAATTTTTTCATAAATAAGTGTTATGATGCTAAATTTAGACTCAAAAATAAGTTTTATTATGCCAAAATCATTCCAAATTATTTACCTTATTCAAATGAGATCAAAAATATTTGTGCCCTTTGTTTCTAAATAACATTATTACAGTGGCCATTTTTTGCCTATAAAAGTTGGATTTAATCTTAACCAAGTCCCAAGAATCATAAAATTTTGGAGCTTATTTCAAATATAGTGTGCTCATGTCATTCATATAGACTTATCACCCTTTTTCCAAGAGTTAAGTTGCCTTCTCAAACCATGTTTGAAACCCACTTTCAAGTATAGATCTACAGATAACTAGTTTATATTAGAGTCTTGATTACTACTTTGGCTTGAATTTTTTAGATTATGCACTTATTTTGTGATAATTTAGTTTCATTTATAATTTATTTAAAGGCATTTACCTATACCAAATTCCCTTTTAGACCAAGACTAAATTTTTCCTTGTTTCCAAATTATACGTAGATAAAATGTGTCATTTGATTTACCCCAAAATCATTAGACCTAAGAGTAGCTTAAAGTTCATGATTAGACCAAGTTTTTTTATGAGATAAATTTCATGATAGACCTAAAAAAAGTCCCATTTCATTTAAAAATAAGCCTAATTCCATTGCAATTTCATGCCAAACCTAGACCTAGTCCATTTCATTTCAAACTATTTCCTAAACCAAATCTCACATGTGTTATGTTCCATGTCCAAATTAACCTAGTTTAAAACCAATTTTACATATACCTTTTACAAAAAACAATTATTTAAACCAACTTGTATATCCATGTCATAATCAAGGTTCATTTTAAACACACATTCCAAACCATACCAAATTTGGGTTTGTTGTGAACCCACTTTTCTATCCAATACGAGTTCAAATTTGAACCCATGCACTAATAATGGAAAAAATACCAAGAAAGTTTCATTTTAAAACCACATGCATATTAATAAGTCATTAAAATGCCAAATTCTAGCTCATTTTGAAACCACATGCCATATTTTCTTTTAGTGTACCAAGCCCTCCCTTTTTTAGGCACATTTCTAATAAGTACCTATTGACATATTTTTTACCCTAAGATTAAAAAGGATAAAAATAATGAGATTATCCTTGGTAAAATTATAATTTAATTGAAATTTATTAATAGCTAAATATATTATCAGTTGTCCTTAGGAAGTGAGGTAGTAGGTCCAAGTAGTGAGTCATGTCGAGAGACTTAAGATGGCCCCCATCTCATATTATTTGAAGTTGTGTTAAGGCATAATTTTGTGATGAATATGTATAAGAGTATATAAACACACTTAAGGTGACCCTTGTGTTTTATATAGACTCATGGAAGGTGATCTAACACACTATAGTCTAGAGCTAGTCATATGCTCATTTGAAAATTCTAAGAACATGCACACATAGGGATATAATTTAGGAGATTAGGGGATAATTTGAATAATAATGATGCCCCTTATGTAATAATTAACATTTTTAGGGTTATTTAGCATACGTTAATGCATTTATTATCCTTAATTAATGTTTCATTTGAAGTTATGCATATTCTACCTTCTAAAGGGTGTCTAAACCATGAACAATATATTTTTATGACCCCTAAAGCCTCATTAAGACATTGAAAAGAGTAAAATGATACAAAAGGGGCTTATTATCATCATAATATACTAATATTATGTTTTTATATGTAAAATTAATACATTTATGAGTTAAATGCCTTTCATCTACCAAAAAAGGGACCACATGTGTGAAAAAATGACCTTTCAGCTTCCATCCATCTGTACTCCCTATTTTAAAAGCATTTTTGACTCCTAATTTCCATCCTCTTTCCCACCAATGGACTTTATATATCTCAAACCTAATAAAAATTAATAAAATTATGTTTTATAGTTGTTTTTAGACTTGTACAAACCTATATGGTATGATCAAGGTCAGAAGAAGGTTAGGCATTTCAAGGGGGGGTCTCTTGTAGGCACCTCAAAGAAGGATTAATGTTTAAAATGTCTAGATAAAGGTATAAATGGAAATAAAATATTCATCAAGAAATTTTTAATCTCACAAGTGTCAGTTTGAGATGGATGGTACTATCCGTATAGGGGGATTTGAAGCCCAAGCTCTTATCCAGAGGTCGGGTCCCTAGTATGATTGAAATTAGTGGCATTGGTTTGTAGATCAAGGTCTTGAGCTTTATGAACAATAATTAATACCCATAGGTGGTCATAAAATCTTTTAAAACCCATAAGCTCAGTTATAAGAAGATTTATCAAAATTTTGAGCTCATTATGGACACCTAATCATTGATAAGTGTATCTAAAGTCTTGTTGAGTATTTTAGATCCACCTAAGCATGTTCTCATAGTAATTTCAAGGATAAATCAATACAAATTTTCTGTTAGTTGGAGGATTATGGATCATGTGTAAGATTTATTATGTATTCATGAAGAAGGAGAGAATGAAAATGATTAGTGCAAGTTTCTATGGCTTCCTCTAGGTTATTCACATACCTTACTTGGTCACCATTTAGTCAGAGCATACCCCATTTCATATCTTCAATAGTTACCATATAAAATAAGGAAACAAGGTTACAAACATGATCTAATTATTCTCATGGGATTCCATGTTCTAGCTAAAAACACATGAATGGTGTCTCCTATAGGTTCCATAGATGTTATAGGCATATGGAAGAGCCCCTATCTCAAAATAAATAAGCCTCTTCATGTCCCTCAATACCAAAACCCATGAAATAAATATAACTTTATTCATAAGAATTTGATTAGGGATTAAGGTTTATTAACATTATTTATGTTTTTTGTGAACTCTTAGGTTTCAATTTCTCCTTCAAGATGTTTGATTTATCAGCTACAAATGCATTACTTTATTGAGTATCCAAATAGATATGTTTAGGTTCTTAATAGATGATGTTGAATGAGGAGTGATAGTATATAGGTATAAAAATATAACCATTATGTAGTGACATTATTAGGCTATTTATAACTCACAATAAGATTTGATCTTGAAACTCATAACTCTAAAGGGATTGTATAACACTCCTATAGGTCAAAGTCATATTGCACAATCATAGGGGTGGGAGTTGAGGCCAAAAGTCTATGTAATACCTTTAAATTATAATGGAAATATAATATAAGATAATTATTTAAATTTTAGACACATGGAATATTCCAATGATAAAGTTTATAAGGTCAAGTTCAGGTCCATCCTTAAAAGAGTACCCCAAATAACCACCTATAACTAAGCGCAGGCAATCTCAAGAGAGGGATATATACTTATCAAAGTGACTATCTTAAGGGGGGATAATAATTTTAAAATAAGGATAGGTAGGTTTCATCGATGGCCTAAAAACCCTTTTTCTTGCTCACTAATCTATGGGAAGGCTCCAACTCTAGGCAAGTTTCTCTAATCACTACCTACATGACTATAGGAAGGTTATATCTAACCTTGGAAGTGAAATTTAATATACAGATTGAGAAGATATATCAATTTAAGGAGAATAATAAATAGTTTATGTTGTTTAAAGGAAATTAAACTTTAAGGGATAACTAAATAAGCTAACTCAAGACTCCTTAAATCTATATATATAGTTAGCTCAGTACATTCAAGTTTGCCTAGCAAGATGGGACATTTATGATGGTTTGAATGAGGAAGGTGACAAGACCTATGAGAGAGGTCCTATATTGGTATTATTATATCTTTACATCATTTAAAATCCTTCAATATGGATTAAATTTAAGAGAGTTTCCAAGGTCTGACTAAAGGTTCATAACACATAGGCATGTGTGTGTGGGTGACTAGGAGAGCATGTTGTTATAGGAAAAAAGGGAATCAAACCTAAATATGTGTTGAAAAATATTTGAATTAAATTTCATGGGGTGATAAAACTCATTTAATATTAATTAAGGAATTACATAAGACCTCTCAAGTCTTTAATATCAACTAGTCTTAGCACTGAGATTGGACCAAGGATGGTCATGGTAGACCTAGAAGAGAACAAATACAGAGATAGTAGTTTTAGAAATTTATAAAATGTGAAAAAGGGATAAACTAGATATAAAATGGTGTTAATAAGACTTTGAATTCACTAATACACCTACAGGTGATCTAAGGTCTTGAGGTTCAGTTTAGGCTTATAAGGCCTAAAACCCTCCTTAAGCCATCAGAACCCCATCTTCATCCTTGTTACATATTCAAACTCCCAAAGAAAAAATATGGACATAAAAAGATATATTATGATATAAAAGTCCTTTATGAAGGTTTTTTAGGTAGAGGAAAGTAATAAAATTGTCAATTTGGGCTAACTACCTCCCTTGAGCTCCATCACCCTAATCTGCCATTTTGAGCTATCAGTTTAAATGCTTGTATCTTACATGGAAAGATGCATGGGGCCTAGTGATCTTAGGTTAAGTTGGGTAACCCTATACACTTACTATATATGGTAGAGAGATATTATTTTATCTAGGTATCTCTATAAATAATCCATAACATTGATATCATACCTAGAATGCCTAGAGAAAAATCAAAGGATGCTAATGTTTACTCAAAGCTCACCATAAAAGGTGCATGGGAATAGGATATATTAAGGATATTTGAGGGGTTTTATGTTATAAAAATTCATTTAATTATTTTTTCAATCTAAGGCATGTACTCTATGAACCATATTTAATATGGTAGGCCACTCCAAACCCTCCAAAACTTAATAAAGAACCTGATGGCCAAGAGACTCTTATTGATGACTCCAACGACCATGAGACACCATGAAAACACCTAAATTTATTTTATTCCATATTTAAATCAAAAAAAATTAATTTGTATAGAAAGGATTATATTTAAAAAATCACTCTTAAACTCCCACAACGATGCAAACAAGCCTAATAAGCATACTTCAACCTAGTTGAGGAGATGCCATTTATTTGCATCAAGGAAAGAATGTTGAAAGTAATATCCACATGGTGATGAAACTCATAAGGTAACAAATACTATTTTAATAACCTCATCAATCCATTATCAGACTCATCACTCATCTAAAATCCTCTACATACTAGGTCCCTCGACTAATAGGAGAATAATGTGTTGAATGGGCTTAAAATTGCATGGAGGGTGGTAGCTAAGCAAGTATTTGGTAGGTTTAGGAAACTAACTCTCATAATTACCTCCAATTGAATTTAAATGTGTGAATGAGCTATTATAATGTGTATTTCATCTTCATATGGTTAACCATGACCAAAATAGGCCATTAAACACACCTATACACCCAAAGAATCATTAAAGACCATTAACCAACCATGGTAATGCATGTGAGAGATAATGGAACTATTATTAGTCCTTATTAGTGTTTTTAACTAATGTTTTATTGAATGAGGATCATCATGTATTATCCTCCACACTTATACACCAGATTCCCCTGATCTCTTCTTCTCTTATTCTAAAAGTTGAGGCTTAAAAGCCATTGTGTGGATCAATTGACTAGGTAAGAAAAAAATATACCAAAATTATACCTTATAGCCTTTGGATTAATATAAGTATTGCTTCATACTCTATATTATATCTTAGTTTTTATACACTTTTTGATTTTCACAAGTGATTGAGTCTTATCTTCCTTTATAGGTCCTTATTCTTACTTAGTTGCTAGGAGATTATTCTAAATAGGTCATATGGTGTGTGAAATATTTAGTGTTTATGCATGGAGTATAATATCATTGGAAGTGTCTTGAAATAGACCTCCTATTCATCACCCTCAATTTATATCCATATAGCATAACCTCCATGTGAATTAATAATGCTAAGGTGTCTTTTGGAGAGAGTGGTATAGTCACTAGTCCTTGTCTAGTTTATAAGTGTTGTTAAAAGGTAAAAAAGAGAGGACACAACATGTTGGTGCATCACATGCAATATCTTAGTTTTATTTTATACATATTCTATCCCTTTTCATAAAAAATTTAGTGGGTTTAGGAATTGAGCCTAGATGATGCATCATGGGAGTTAGCCCCAAAACTAGAGGTTCATCTCACTCATTAGGCTACCTACAAATAGAGGTGATTCTATTATATCACTTGAATGAAGAAAGTATGAAACACATTTACCTCAAGGGTGAAACATAGACTGATAATAGTTTATTATATTCCTATTGGGACCAAAATTCAATTAATATGGACCAACTACTCATAGCATTGGTGTTATTAAGGAGCATCAAACAATCTAATGGCATATTTGTATTAAAATTTCAAGTCAAAATTATTCACAAGGTCTTCATAAAAAGCTAAGGAATATATATTTTTTGAATTATCCTTGGATTTTTTAAGGATTAATAGGTACCATAGGTCTAATACCTAACCCACACCCCCTACTTCTCTTAATCTTGCTCAACAAAGTACTATTGCAAATCCTATACCTCCAATGGCTAGGCCTATAAATGAAGCCTTTGTTCCCTTTAATGGTGTCATCCCTCTAAATATGAACCAATTTTATGATATACCTACTACTACAATTAACATCCTTCCATCATTCAAAGAAGAAAAATTTCCCACTTTTATTAAACACATTGCAGACATACTCAACCTATATTTAGTACATAATGTGACTCAAGAAAATGTAACGATGAGGTTAATAGATATTTCATTGAGAGGTAAGGCACTCCAATGGTATATATGTATAACACCTGCATCTATAAACACTTGGGATGAGTTTGGGGAGCACCTATGTAATCATTTTGAGGATAGAAGTGACCACTTGTGCCTAGTGGAGAAATTGACCACAATCAAAATGGATCCTCAAGAGTTTATGGTCAAATTTAACTATAGGTTTCAAAAAAATTGGGATAGGATCTCAATATTAATTAAACACACTCATAATTATGCTTTTTTGTACTATTTGAGAGACTTCAATTCTAATGTAGTAGTCATGATACATTGCATGGGTGGGAACACACTACCTAATGCTTATGAAGTGGTAATAAGGGAAGAAAAGTACCTCATATAAGTATGAAAGATTAAACCAAGGCCCATCATGCATTTGTTCCTAGAGATATAACCTAATATGCCTACTATTTCCCCCATATAAATTCTAACCAACCATGATTAGGTATATGCTAGTTAGGTAGATAGTTTGGTTAAACTTAAAGGGATGCTCAATACATAAAGCAAAAAGATAGTGGCCTTGGGGAGGCAAAAAATTTCACCCCATAGACTATACCAAGATTATTATAAATCTCCTTATCAACCTTATTATTTCAATATGCCTCTATATCAATTTAATTCACAAGATCAACAAAAGATCACTAAAGTAATCCCCTATAATAGTTTTACTCAAAATTCCACTAGCACTTCTAGATAATTAGTTCCTAATCAAAACAAATACTCTCAAGAATTATAATGGTCTAAATAATCGGGTAAATCCCATGAAATGTCAATCAATCCAAATTAGGGTAATTTTCAAACTTTTATTATGCATTAGAATAAAACTCCTGTGCAAGATAGTCAACCTCATACACAACACAAAGAATCCCCTTTTATGTAAAATGAAGAGACCCTTTTCATGAATCAATATAAAATACCAAATTAAAAAGGAATGAGTAGATGTTAGACATAATCATATACTACCTTTTTCAACTTCCAAAAAGGATAAAAATCTTTTGAACAAGGTGTAGTCAATCATCTTGGGGGTGCAACCAAGATGGATAGTCCTATTGCAGCCAATACAAGGGATAAGAGAAGAGTAGTGATTTATGAATTAGAGGTTGGGATAATAGTTACTACATCATCTCAACCACATCAATAGACTAATGGAAAAGTTTCAACCCTTAAAACTTCACTGATTCAAAAAGCTTATAATGAGAAGGGGTATAATAATAAAGGTCCATTCATACCTCAGTTCACTCAATATTAAAGTATTACTATTACTCCTAAGTTAAAATCAAAGGTTTCTATACCTCATATCATAATTTTAGACCAGATGAATAAGGCTCATGACATCATAAAAATGTGTGACACATTTCTTATCCCAAGATAAAATGATCTCCTTCAAGAAGAGTTGTCTAAACCTCACATCTTGCACAAGTAGGAATAAAAATAAGTGTGGTATTAACCAACACTAGTTAACCAAATAAGACCTAACCAATTAAGTTAAATAAACACCCTCTTTTATATCTTTATATTATAATATAAGACTTATTAGTACATAATTATATGATATATAGTGTGGATTGTATATATTTCATGTTTAAATCTATAGAAAACAAGTTGGGGTTAAGGTATGAGCCTAATTCTAAGAGAGTCTTAAAAATAGATGGGTCTCCTACTAAGACTGTTGGAGCATTAAAATATTTGAAAATTGTCCTAGCTACTTTTCCTAATTGTAACATATCCCAAGATGTTTTGGTGATTGATATTACCCCTTATTTTCCCTTGTGTTTGTCTAGTAATCTCACTGCTAAGAAATGAGGCTATATATCTTTTGATTAGTTTTATATGATGTTTAGAACCAGGTACGAAATCAAGGTCACCATTTGGTCTGATCTTATCTCTAGGTTCCATTTATATCCCTACATGCCTAATTTATCTAATGTTAATTATACTATCATTGATAAAGATGAACACCATAATGATTAGGATCTAGTTGAGCCACTTGAGGGCATATCAGAGTTACTTCTTACTGAGTGGATAGAAAATAACCATGTTTATGATCCATATAATATCATTTATGAATCATTCTTGGGTATATAATATATGTATGAAGAGTAGGTAGTTATATCAAACCTCACTAGCCCAAGCCAAGACAATGACGGAGTGTGGATTTTATTCTTTGATGGTTAAAGGTGAAAGAATGAAAGTGGAATAGGTTTCATGCTTGTCTCTCCTTTTAAGCAGAGATATTTTTCTACCAGAAGGTTATAATTAAAGTATACATGCAATAAAATAGAGTATGTTTCCCTCATTCATGGGATTTAATGGGCAAGGAAGAGAGGTATCAAGATACTACAAGCCTTAAGAGACAATGATTTGATAATACAATAGGTGAGAGGGAAAAATTCAGTCAATAATCCACTCTTAAAGTTTTATAAGTATAAGGTTTAGGACCTCTTATAAGAATTTAAGGCCTTTGACATCTGTTTAATGCAAAGAGAGGCCAATCAACATGCAAACAAGCTGGAAGCTATAAAAGTATAGTATGATATCCCAAGTGAAGTCAATAACATGAAGGACCAGTCACAAATCAAGGTAGTTACAGACCCTCAATGCCTAATAATGAATTCAACTAGTAATTATTTGAAAGTTATAGACAAATATCATGATTCTTGTAGAAAGAGGTAGAATTTTACTCAAAGAACCAAATTATACTTCATAAATAGTATGGTGATTAAATTTTTTAGTTGAAGATAAAAAAACTTCCCAAGGGATTAGTAACTCTTTGAAACATATTAAATGAGTATGATTAGTTGAGGAAAGATAAATTTAGCATGTCAACCAAGGAAGAGCACTATGAGAAGGTTATAATCTTTAAGGATAGGCTTCTCAAACTATGCAAAGTGAACACAAGGGAAGTAAATCTATCCTTCATAGATTTGTGTCAAGAATTTGTAGACATCTTTGCTTGGGAATATAATAATTTAAAAGGTTTTGAACCTAGTTTTGCTCAGTATACTATATAATTTAAGGTAAATTACAAACTTATAAGGCAAAAACAAATACTAGGAAACCCCAAGATTGAACACCTCATGAAGAAAGAGCTAACTAAACTCATTGAGTTCAACATAATATTCCCCATCAAAGACTCTTCATGGGTGGATAACCTTATGCCTGTAAATAAAAATAATGGGGAGATAAAGTTAAGTGTAGATTACAAGGATCTTAATAAGGTGTCATTGAGATACCACTACTCCTTTCCATCTATGGATCGGATTCTCCAAAAGGGTTTAGGTTCATAGAATTTCTCCTTGCTTGATGGATACTCAGGGTATAATCAAGTGTTGGTAAAGGAGGAGGACCAACACAAGACTCCCTTCACAACTAAGTGGTGAAATTATGCTTATAATAAGATGCCCTTTGGTATATCCAATGTAGGGGCCACCTTATAAATGGAAATGGATGTATCATTCCAAGGACTCATCAATGAGATGGTGCTCATCTACCTTGATTATATCATAGTATTTTCCAAGGATGCCAAGGACCACTTGACACACCTAAGGTTGATATTTGATAAGTGCAGATAGTATGGGGTCTCTTTGAATCCCAAAAAATGTATATTTTTAGTCCATGAGGGTAGAATTTTAGGACACATTATTTCAAAATAAGGCCTTTTTATAGACCCTAAAAGGATAAGTGTAATCCTTTCTCTATCATTGCCCAAGCACAAGAAGGGAATGTAGAGATTTTTAGGTAAGATTAATTTCATTATGAGGTTTATCCCTAGGTTTTATGAGTTACTAAGACCTATAAATTTTATACTGAATAATGATAAAGACTTCACATGGAATAGATAAGGAAAGATTATTTTTGAATCCATTAAATAGGCCATTTCCCAAGCACCCACTCTCCTCAACCCTAATTTCTTGATAGACTTCTTATTATGCCTTCTCAATCAATGATACCATTTTTTCCATGGTAATGAAAAAAAATAGTGAGGGCCTTGAACAACCCATAGCCTTTTTTAGTCAAGAATTAGATGGATATTAAGAGAGGTACACCTATGTGTAGAGACATGTGCTTGTATTCATGTGATGTATCTAAAAATTTAGACACATGGTGTCCAAAAACAAAATATATGTCATGGTGGTTCACTATAACATCAAGGAATTCATTCTTAACCATGATTTGAGTGAAAAGAGATAAAGTTAGGTGACTAAATGCATGGAATATGACATAGAAGTGAAAGTCACCAAGCTATTAAGAGTTAGGAGACTATGTGATCACTTGGTAGTAGATGTAAAGGAGGAAAAATAAGTGGTTTTGGTAATGAAAAATGATCACCAAGCAGTTACACCTACACCATATTCTAGATGGAATCAAAACATGGTAAGATTCCTTTAAATAAGGGAATGCCCTATAGGCCTACGTAGGATAAGAATAAGGTATTATAGGATGAAATCAATCTCTTATGTCTTTGTTGATGTAGTTTTATATAAAAGTGATCTTGATGGCATGATATTAAGGTCTTTGGAAACTAAGTAGGTTGACAAGCTTCTAAATTAGTTTCATGATGGGCCTACAGGAAGACACTTTGCAGCCAAGACTATAGTAGTAAGGATAATTAGAGTATACTAATTTTGGCCAAGATTATTCAAAGACTCCCATTCTTGGGTTAGTAAATGCTAAAAGTGTTCCATTTTCATGGGGAAATAAAGACTAACTACCTTGCATCTCAAACACATCCAAGTGGAACAACCTTTCTGTAGTGGGGCCTAGATTTTGTAGGCATCATACACCCTCCATCTATTAAAAGACACAAGTGGGTCTTGATTTCTAAATACTAATCCAATAGGCTGGTAGAGTTAGTAGTACATAAAGAGCCAAATGAAAACTCAATTTTAGAGTTTTATGATAGCCTAGAAACCAGATTTAGGATCCCATCCACCATCATATTAGACAATGTACTATCTTTCAATGGTGCAAGGGTGAGTTAATAAGATCTTAACTATGGAATCTAACTCATCAATTCCTAAAACTAATGTCCATAGGGAAATAGACTTTTAGAGCCCACTAATACTAATCTAATTAGAATCATAATGATAACTATGGAGGACAATCAGAGGGAGTGGCATACCAAACTGAGGATAACCTTATGGGTAGATAACATCACTCTTGATAGATCTACTGGTCATTCTCCATACATTTTTATTTATGAAAAAGAGGTAATTTTTCCCATATAATATGAACTACCATCCTTGTAACTCACACATCAACTTGAGATAATGGAGAATGATGTCATGGAAGTAAGGATGATTTAATTGAGGGAGCTAGAAGAGATAAGAGATATTTCTATGCATGTTATGTGGTTACATCAAGATTAATTAAAGAAGTCATTTGAGATGAGAGATTATTCAAATACCTTATAACAAAGTGATAATGTACTCAAGTGGGATGAAGACTAAGCTAAACTAGGTCAATACTCAAATTTTTATAGCCTATGGAGTGGACCTTACACTATCACCAACTACAAGGAGCATAATGCATTCTAGTTGTCCAAGGTGAATGGTGAGGAAATCCCTATCCATATTAATGTGTTGTTCCTTAAGTATTTTTACTGAGAGACACATACTATCCTTTTACATAGTATTTTAGGTCTTCTCTCTTACAAGTGTTATGGCAAAAGTGATTTTTTATTTTGCTTCTATTCTTTTGTTGCTTTCATATTTGTTTGGGTGTTATGTTATTTTGTGTATTTTTTGTGTGTCTTGTGAGGTTGTTATAGTCCTTAATGTATTAAAAATGTTAAGAATGAAGTGTTACCCCAATTAAAGAGGTCTCTTAATTAAGTTAAGGTTGTTATAGAATAGATTTTGGGTCCTCTTAACTAATAGGCAAGTCAAGCCCTTAGAGTCATCATTAATGTTGACATCTTTCTACCCTTGGGATTGGAAAGGATCAACCTATGTCATATAAACACCAGAGATTATAATTGGTCACCTTATTATGTCCTTAAAATGTCTTAACACCCAAAGAGAGGGTCAGTTATCCTTATGAAGTGAGGTAGCAAGTCCAAGTAGTGAGTCATGTCAATAGACTTAAGGTAGTCACCATCTCATATTATTTGAAGTTGTGTCAAGGCATATTTTTTTTTGTTGAATATGTATAATAATATATAAAAAGACTTAAGTTTACCCTTGTGGTATAAATAAACTCATGGAAGGTGATCTAACACATTGCAATCCACTAGTCATTTTCTCAATTGAGCATGTCAAGAACCTACACATATAGGGGTAGAATTTAGGATATTAGGGGATAATTTGAAGAAGTATGATTAATATTTTGTAATCCTTAGCATTATTTAGGGTCCTTTAGTAGATGTTAAGGTATTCATTCTCCTTAATTGATGTTTCATTTGAATTTATGTATATTTCACCTTTTAAAGGTTGTCTAAACCATGAAAATTGTATTTTTATGACCCATTAAGCCTCTTTAAGACATTATCAAGAGTCAAATACTAAAAAAGGGCCTAATTTTCATCATAATATCCTCCTAAGGTGGTTTTATATGTAAAATTAAGATTTATAGGAATCAAATACCTTTCATATACTACAAAGGGGCCCACACGTGTAAAAAAATGACCTTTTAGCATCCCTCCATCCATACTCCATATTTTGAAATAATTTTTAACTCATTGTTTCCCACATCTTACCCACCAATGGCATTTCAAGAACTCAAACCTAATAAAATTCTAGAAAATGGTGTTTTTCAAGTGTTTTTAGACTTATATAGACTTGTATGATATGTTTAGGGTTAGAAGAAAGTTAGACTCTTCTTGGGGGATCTCTTTAAAGAACCTTAGATAAGGATTCATGTTTTAAATGTGCATAGAAAGGTCGAAATGTAAGTATGATCTCCATAGATCCCTTGGCAATTTTATAAGTAGTTGTTTGAGATAGATGTTGTAGTCCATATAGGGGGAGTTATATCCCAAGCTCTTATCCATAGGTGGGGTCCCTATTGGGCTTACAATTAGAGGAATTTATTTTTTGATCAAGGCCCTGAGCTTTATGAATAATCACTAAGACCCCCAAGTAGTCTTACACTCTTTAAAAACCCCATAAACTCAATTGCAGGTAGTTTTATAAAACATTTGAGCTCTTTTTGATAGCCTCAACATGGATAAATATATCTAAAGTCCTATTGAGTGTTTTTGATCCACCTAAGCATATTATCATAATACCCACAAGGATAGATAAATACATAGTTTCCCTTAGTTAGAGGATTATAGGTTATGTACACAAGTTATTATTCTTTCATGAAGAAGTAGAGCATGAAAATTATCAATACAAGTTTCCATGTCTTCTTCAAGGTTCCTCACATACCCTACCTAGTCACCATTTGGTCAAAATAGACCCCATTCAATCTCTTGAACACTTACTATGTGAAATAAGGAAACAAGGTTCCAAACATGATCTACTTATTCTCATGGAAATCCACCTTCAATCTAAGATCACATGAATGGTGTATTATTCAAGTTGCATAGTTGTTTTAGGCATATGTAAGATCCCCTCTCTTATAATAAATAAGCCTCTTTATGGCCCTTAAGACCAAAACCCATGAACTAGCACCAAATGCATTCTTAAGCCTTTAAGCAGGGTTTAAGGTTTATTATAATTATTTAAGGTTTTCATGAACTCCTAAGTTTCATTTTCTCCCTCAAGATGCCTAATTCATTAGGTCCAAATGCATTGATTTGTTGAGTATCTAGATAGAGATGTTTAGGGTTTGAATATATGGTCTTTAATGGGGAGTGACAATCCACATGAGGTATCCATTATGTAGTGACCTTATCAGGTTATTTCCACCTCACAATAGGATTTGATCTTTAGACTCAGAGCTCTAAAGGGACTATGTGATGCACCTATAGGTCTAAGTCCTCTTACACAAGCTTATGGATGGAAGTGAGGAAAAAATTATTTTTAATACCATCAAATGCCAATATAACTATGAGATAAGAAACTAATTCAATGTTTAGACACATGGAATAGGCCAATGGCAAAACTTAGAAGGTTAAGTTCTGGCCCAACCTTCAAGGTGTTCCCCAAATCACCACTTACAGCTGAGCCTAAGAAATCTAAAGATTGGGATATATACTTGTGAAAGTGAATATATTAAGGGAGGATATTTAGTTTATAATTATCCCAGCTAGGTTTGATGGATGGCCTAAAAAACCTTTCTTTTGCTCACTAACATGCGGGTAGCCTCCAACTATAGTCAAGTTTCCCTAATCACCACCTACAAGACTATAGGTAGGTTATCTCCAACCTTGGAAGTGAAATGACATAAACACATTAAGGAGAGATTTCAATTTAAGGATCAAAATATAGAGGTTATGTTATTCAAATGGAAAGGAAACATGGAAGGATACCTAAACAAGCTAAATCAAGATTCCCTAAATATATATATATATATATATAATTAGCTCAGTCCATATGATTCTTCCTATGAAGATGGGATATATATGTTGGTTTGAGAGAGGTCTTATATTAGTATTATTCTATTTTTATAACCTTAAAAATACTTCAATAAAGATTCAGGTTAAGAGAGTTTCCAAGGCCTAACTGAGGGTTCATAACACACAGGCTGGTGTGTGTAGGTGACTATGAGAGCATGTTGTTAACAAAATAAAGGGAATAAAACATAAATATATATTAAAAAATAATAAAATTACATTGGATGGGGTGATAAAAATCCTTTAATAGTGAGTAAGGAATGAAACAACACCACTTGGGTCTTTGGCATCAACTAGTCTGAACACTAAGACTATGACAAGGTTTGTCATGGTAAACCTAGAAGAGAATAAGGACATAAATAAGAATATTATAAACTCATAAAAGGTGAAAGAGTTTGAAATTAAATAGAAAAGGGTTCTAGGAAGACTCTAAAGACACTAATACACCTACTAATGGTCTATGGTCTTGAGGTTCAATTTAAGATTATGAGGCCTAAAACCCTCCTTAAGCCCTCAGAACCCCAACTTCATCCTTGTGACATATTAAAACTCCTTGAGAATACATAAGGTAGTGAAAATATGTATGATGATAATATAGGTATTGAGGAAGGATTTTTAAGTAGAGGAAATTAGGGGAATTGGAAATTTGGCCTAACTACTTCCTTCAAGCTCCAACACCCCAGTCTGCCATTTTGAGCTACCATTTCAAATGATCATATATTAAATTCAAAGATTCATGGGATCTAGTGTTATTAATTAATGTTGGGAATCCCTATTCAAATAATATATAGGGTAGAGAGATTTTATTTCAAGTGGGTTGCTTTATGAATGATCCTTAACACTATTATCATACCCAATATGCCTAGTGAAGACTCAAAGGCTGCCAACTTGTAATCAAATATAACCATACATGGTCCATGAGACCAATAGATGTTACTGATATTTAATGGTTTATATGTAATAAAAATTCATGGAATTTATTTTTCAATCTAAGGCCTATACTCTATTAACCATCATTAAGATGGTAAGCCACTCTATATCTTTAAAACCCTAGTGAAGATCCTAATGGACAAGAGACTCTTCCTTTTGATTCTAAAGACCATGAGTCCTCATGAAAACACCATGAAAACAACTAAAGTCTTTTTTTCCCTCTATACACTAGAAATTTGGCATGTGTGAGGTTAAATATGTAGGAAAATAGCTTTTAACATCTAGTTTTGGGCCTATTTTCATAATTCCAAACATTTTAAAGCTTCTATTTGAGTATAAAGGCCTCTTGGGCCTATGTAGAGGTAGGATGATATTAAAAAAATAACTCCTCAACTCCCACAATATAGACAAGACTAATTGGTAAAATTCAACCTAGTTGAGGAGATAACCTTCATTTGCATCAAGGAATGTTGTAAGGCCTATCCACATGGTGATGAGACTCTCAAGGGTAGAAATAGTATTGTAATAACCTCCTCCAGCCATTATCAGACTTATCACTCACTTGAAATCCTCTAATTCCTAGGTCCCTTGTCTAGTAGGAAAATAATGCCTTAAATGGGATGAGAATTACATGAAGGGTGGCAACCAAGTGAGCAATGGATAGGTTTAAGCAAGAAAATACCTCTCATAATGACCTCCTATTGTATGATAAGGGGTGAATGAGTATTTAAAAGTTTCATGGTGTATTCATGGGATAAACCATTAAAAAATAGGCCATTAACCACACATATACACCCAAGGGCTCATTGAAGACCATTAACTAGCCAAGGCAACACATGTGAGAGATCATGAAGTTGTTACTTGTTCTTATTCATGTTTATAACTGATGGTTGAGTGAATGAGGATCAGCATGGCCTCTCCTCCAAACTTTTATACCATATTCTCCTTCTCACCCCTTCTCTTGTTTTATAAATTGAGGCTCAAAATTCATTTTAAGATCCCTTGGCTAGGTATGAAGAAAATTTACCCAAATTGTACTTTTGAACCTTTGGATAAATATAAGGATAAGTTCAGATTCTCTATTATAGCTTAGTGTGCTCTATGTTTGTTTATTTTCATAATGATTGAGTCTTATCATCCTTTGTAGATCCTTTTTCTCACCTAGTTTCTAGGAGATTATTTGAAATAGATCATATGGTGTGTGAAAGGGTTAGTGATTTTAATTGGAGTATAATATGATTGGAAGTGTCTCAAAATAGATCTCCCATTCATCACCCTCAATTTTTATCCATCTAGCATAGCCTCCATGTGAAGTAATGATGCTAAGGATTATATTGGAGAGAGTGGTATAGTCACTAGTCCTAATCTAGTTCATAAGTGTTATTAAAGGGTTAAGTAGAGAGGAAAAAATAGGTTGGTGCATCACAACTAATAGCTTAGGTTTTTTTATGCGTATTCTATCCCTTTTCATCAAAAAGTTAGTAGGTTTAGGAACTAGGCCTAGATGATGAATCAGGGGAGTTATCCCCAAAAATAGTGGTCCATCTCACTCAATAGGCTACCCACACCTAGAGGTGATCCCATTATATCAACTAGATGAGGTAGGTCTAAAACACCTTTGACTCAAGGGTGCAATCTATACTAATAATAGTACTAAGTTCACTCTCTTTGAGCCTATTTCTAATCAAGACCATGTTTTCCCTTCTTCAAGCTAGTTTTTTATCAAGTGCCAAGATTTCCCTATGTGAGCTAATTTCTCATTTTCAAGCCAAACCATGCCAATTATCATATGAAAAAACTACCCTTCTTTTGGCCAATTATCAAGATCGAGTTTTCCCTCTTTAGGGATATTATAATTACAAAGACCAATACCATCCTCATGTTGATGCCTAAATGTGTACCATAGGTGGAAAAAGTGTTAATAAACACTTCTCATTTTATAATTCTAGGAATTCAATGCATGAGTTGTGGGCTACAATAATATCATTATTTATTGGTAAAATAGAGGCATAATAAGTGATTTTTTTCACAATATTTATATTAAGTGGTGGTTGGGAGCCACTATGGCCAAATAGTAGATCTGTGTAGAATAATCACTATACTATGATAAGAATAGTGAATTATGATCAATAACTAATTTAAGAACTAACCTCAGATGGATATTTATAATGACAAGATAAAGTAAAGTGATCTAGGTTAAAAAAGTGCTAAAGGAAGGGTAGGGAAAAATAAAGGATGTTGTTGGTCTTTGTTACATGAATTATGACAAAGCTCAAATATCCTCTTAACATGAATTTATCCAATGTATGACATTAAATATATTAAGAACAAATCACAACATACACATGATAAGCTTTAAAAGAAGGTATGAAATGATGCAAATAAGAACCAAATTTACTTTGAAGATTTGCTCTTGCAAGCAAACAATGTTAGCCCAAATAAAAAATAAGTGAAACAAATGAAATAAGCCTAATAACCTTCAACTAATCTAGCATAAACATAAATTATCAACTTTGCATTCAAGATACACATCTAGAATGAATAGGAACCATTCAAATCTAAAAGTGAAACCAAACAACTAAGAGAGAAACCATATAGAACCGCACATAGACAAATAATAGACAATCTTTGTAGAGTTCTTTGCTTATATTAAATGCTCAAAGTTTACAAAGTAATTTGGTGCAAAGAACTCCCCCCTTTTACAAATAACAATTCTCATTTTATAAGATCTAAGGAAGCATGTTGATCAGTGATAATCCAATTACATTTGTACAAGTGTACATGATAGGTGTCCTTTCAAGTGTTCCAAAATAAATGATCTTTTTTAGTAAACTATCCTATAGACAATATATGCTCTTACAAATTTCATATGTTTTAAATAAAATAATATTTTATTTCAAAATATCCTATAATGCTAGTTATAATAGGAATATTCCTATTTCACTTGACTTAAGACATATTGGTTGATGATGTTCTTTATTTTTATTGTACAGTCTTTATTATTCATGGATGATATCCAATATAAGCATGGTCCCATCTTCAAGATGATCAAAGATAAATAGTGCTCCAATGGCATAGTTAGTGAGATTAGATCCCATTCCTTTCTAATACTAGGTTTACAAGGTCTTTAATTTAGCCAATTACACTCCTATATTTTTGACATAGCATTTATATGGTGTCCTAGGTTATTTTATTTATCACTATCAAAAAATGACCATTGCTTGTTAAAATTTGGATCCAATTTTACTATGTTAAAATTGACATCCTCATGACCATCATTTGATGTCCATGGGAACATATTTGATGGTCACGTGATCATCAATTTTAAACACATGAAATAAGATCTCTACTAAGTTAAAATTTACAAGATTATTACCACTATTTGATGTTCGTGGGAATGTCTTTGATGGTCACATGACCATAAATTTTAAACACATGATCAATGATTTTTACTATGTTAATATTGACACCTCACAATCATCATTTGACATCCAAAATGATGTATTTGATAGTCATGTGACCATCAATTTTAACATAGTTATGGGTATTGTCTGCTAAGCCTACCACTTATCATATTTTGATTCAGTTTGTATTAGGCATGTGCCATGTGTTGAATGCTCAATGCTCTGGGCTCTTTCTATTGGGGTCCATGGTTGTGTCATGTGTTGATCCCATGGGCATTTTGATTATTCAGCATGGTATTGCTCTATTCAATTGAGATGGTATGAATCAACATTGGTAGTTGATTTCCAAAATGTGCTCTATATTGAAAATGGGGTGCACTACTTGACTTTTTGTCATTGATCATGCTCCATTCGATTTGGGTCCTCTGCTTAAATGTGGGTCATAGATTAGGATTCAAGTAGTTGAATGTGATTTTTCCCTACATCTTATAAAATATCAAGTTAGACTCAATCATGTATAAAGGACTTAGGACAAAAAATGATTAGGCTAAGTTCTTTATAAATTATATAGGACCCCATGAATTTAAAAAGGTACTTACCATAAATTTGGACAATGGATTTATTCATATTAATAAATACAAATACTTTAGTCAAAGTTTTAAGCTAAGTTTGAAACATATAAAAAGGACCCCATGTATTTAAAAGGGACCAAGCATAAGGATTTTAACATAAGCTTTTTAAGATAGGCTAAACATAAAAAAGGACACTACAGAATATGACTTAGCATAAGGTCTTAACCTAAGGTTTCATTGTATAAATAAATATGATGGAACTTTGGGATAAAGCCTTAGGCTAAGTAGTAAAAGTTACTGCACCTTTTTAGTTGGACCATGATAAGATAAAAGGGACCATGCAATATAAAATAGACCAAGTGTAGGATTTTTAGCCTAAGGCTTGATTGTGTTAAAAAAAACACAACCAAGACTTATGATAAAAATTAAAATAATACCATGGTATTATTAAATTGGTCCCACTTAAACTTAAATAAAAGGCTCCCACCAAATTTAAATTTTAATTAAAAGGTTCAGGCAAAACATATGTCTAACATTTAAAAACCGTGCATTTAATTAATCAATTATAGATCAAGGTTAATGAATGATTGATTTAACATCAAAGCATAAAAACTCTAAGCATGTTCAACCCTAAATGGTATCCATTAAACCTGCAACTTGAAACACAAATATCCGATGTTGGCACTTTAGATAAGATTAAATAAAAACCATGAACAAATAAGTTAGCCAGTCCATGGTGTGGATGATCTTGGATTGAAAATAATGTTTAATCATGTTAATGCCACTCTTACCAAGTGGATTTTAATCTTTAATGAATAAATTTGCACAATTAGACACATGAGTCACCATTTTTTAGGAATGGGGGTATGTTAACCTCAACAAATGGTATCTTCTAGGGGAAATATAACAATATGTTAGAATTTAAAGACTCTATTTTAGACTAATAATTATGCTAATTAGTACATTTTTTAGGAGCCATTATTTTGATCAATTCATGGTTATAACTAATATTTCAAATGCAAAATCAAGATTAAACATCAATACTTAGTCATGTTACGTGTGTGCTTTGATTTCGCTTACTGATTGCCAAAGGATTTAGAAAACAACTTCTAGTTTCATGTATTTAATCAATAAAATTTAATTTTAGAATGTTTGAATATTCATTAAGAACCATGCTTCAGATTAGGGAATGCTTGGGTATTATTATAATACTAGCCAAGCATTCATAGCCCTAATAGAGATTCCTTTAGATGCACTCAAGGCCTTGCTTCACTACCATTTAGGTATCCATAGCCCTGATGGAGATTACCAGAATCACTTTTACTTAGAAATATTTTGATTTTTCAATAGGTTCTTATTTTTATTTGTTAAGTCATTTTGGCTTTCTTGCAAAGATTGGGAACCAGGTTAGCTAGGTTTAGGTATTTGGTCAAGTGTTTGATTTGTAGACAATCATCCTTGGTCATAAAATGTGTCCTAGGTAATTAATGTTTTTTAAGTGCAAGCATGACTACGATTTAATGATTTAAGCTTTCATCCTACATGTGAAATCCTTCTTAAAACCAAACTTAGATCAAAACAAATTTTAAAATCTCAAGGAAAAACTAACTTATCTATCAGTCTTTGTTAGTTTCTCTAAACTATAACATCAAGCTTGCATTTCAACAATCCATGATCAACTAATGTTGAGAAGTCATACCTACATTTTTGAAAATTAAAGATCTTGAGTATTCTAGATAAAACTTGAGCTAAGGTATATCTGAACGGATTTATTTAAAAGCAAGGAACAAATCAAAAAATCAAACAAATATGTATATAGACATTATATACAAACAAGGGATAAGAAGGAAAAAGGTAGGAAACAAAGAACAAGAAAGAAACTAAACTAAGTCCTACACTAACTGCATAAAGTAATTACCTCCTAGATTAAATGGAAAATTATTTAATTTACTATATAACCTTGAAGAATGTTTAATTTCATTCAATGGCCTCTTCTTGTGGATAGGAGTACTCATATGCTTATGTCTTCCAAATGATCTAGAATGGTCTCCTATCAACATTATTAGATTTATATGTTAAAGGTATGAATCCAGACCCAATCATCTTCTTCCCAAATTCTTCTATCTTGGATCAGTAGTGATAATTATCCTTCAATCCTAGAAAAATAATGTCTTATATCATCATCATTAAATGATGGAAGCTTATCTAGAACTATCATCCTAATGTCTTCATAAAATTTATATTAAGATGGGGACAGACTATCCATCTTCAAGAAAAAACTTTACAAGTTATCCTTAAAGGCTACTTCATTTTGATCAATTGAAATAAGATGAAATTCATCTACAACTATAAAATTCAAATAAGTTTTATCACATACTTAGACCCATTTGAAGGTGTCATATGAAAATTATTGATCCATTTCACTTGATTCATCTTCATCCTTCATGCATAATGGCATCTCAAATACCTAATTGAGTTTGAACTCATCTTATTTTTGGATCTCTATAATGATATTGGTGTCTACAAAAACCTCAATGTCCTTCAAAAAATTCTTTCATAAATGTTGCCACTGGTCTTTTTACTTAGGGTTATCCTCAATTCTAACAATGACCTCATATTAATTACCTTCACAACTATATTTTAAAAATAAGTCAACAAGTATCTAATATTATTCATGGGGCTACTCATCTTTAATTTCCATTTCACCTTCTAGATCATCTTCTGATTCACTTTCTTCTTCATAAGGAAAATCAAAAGCCTACATGAAGGATTTAGAAATTCTTGAAAATCCAGATGTCCCTATAATAAAGTCTTAATTAAGAATAGGTTTATATGTATCCATTTCATTTTTACATGATTATAAGACATTATAATGATCATCTAACCCTATATCACAAAGATTCATTTCATGTATGTCCTCATATGAATCAGTGTAGTTATTATCATGAAACCTATTGAAACTTTGAGAAACATGGCCTCTAATGGAGCCTTCCCCATAATTATCCACTTGCTTTTGTAATTGAATAAAATCAATGCTCATCTTTTTAACCATCTTAATTATGGATTCATCTTCATTCTTTGGTGATTTTGAGTTACGATCATTATTGTCATTACTAATTGGAACAAAAGCTCTTTGTTCTTGTGGATGAAATCCATTTATATCATTATTCAAGAACCCAAATTTTGGCTAGGATAGGCATAGATTAAGGGAAATTGGTTCAATGGTGGTGTCTAATTTAAGGTATACATACTTTTATTATCTTTAGGAATGACATTCAGATCTAGGAAATTGAGGTTGACATTTGGGATAACATACGAAAGAAGACCTTGAGGTTGCATTTAATCATTGATCATTATTGCTTTATCATAAGCCAATATAAAGTTTTTTACGACTCTAACAGACCTTTTAAGGAACACTTAACTCATGGGATTGATAAAATCCTCGTAAACCTATAAGACTAAATCCTCTTTAGGTCTATAATGGGGTAAAGTTCTACTAAACATATTCTAAAACCTAGCACTAAAGTCTCTAATGGGATCATTTGAGTCTCCTCTGATAGTGGTCAATTATTGATATAAGATATATGAACTAATGATTTTACAAAATTGATTAATAAAGATCTTGTTAAAATCATCCCAACTAGCAATATAATCCTCTACAAGGTTAATAAACCATTCGTATGCAGCATTTTTAAATGTAAATGGGAACAATCTAAATTCTACATCTTCATGGATAACATTTAAGAGTCTTAAAGAATCTTTAAAATATCTAGCATGTTCTTTAGTAGTGAAAATTCTATTAGGATAGAAAGAAGATAGAAACCTTTTGGGATTTCTTTGTAAGTTGTATACCTAACTAGGCATATTGATAGAAGATCCACATAACTAAGACATATTTTGATGAGGATCTTACTTATGGTAGTTCCAAATCTAAATATTGTTTCAAGTATGATGTGTAAGCTTCATATTTACAAATAATAATTATAAGACTCACACACTAAGCCAATTTTGCACAAACATGTATAAAAAATAGTTATTGACATCAATTTTTAACTAAATTAGCTCAAAGATATGCCTAAATATGTTATTATGAATGATATTTACATCTTTCAAGCTTAAATGAACTCCAATTTGTAAATAATTAGTCAAATTTTGAATAAAACTACTATTACTAACCTCAAATGCCTTGGATTTAAGTTATCTTTACCACAAATACTCATGGATCTGCAAAGAATGTTGATCTTTGGCTAAAGGAAGCCCAAATACTGGTTTGAGACCATAAATATCGATGACTTTTGTACAATTATGCTCAAAGGAAAATGAGCAAAGATTCTACCAATTCACAAAGATATAACCAAAGTCCCTCCTTTTAGCACCAACAAAGCTCCTCCCTATTTATGACTAATGTGTACCACAGGTGACTAGAGTGTTAAGAAACACTTTTTATTTTAAAAGTATAGTAATTTAAAGCATGAGTTTTGGGTTTTGATAGTCATGTTATCTTTTGGTGCAATAGATTCAGAACAAGTCATTATTTCACTATATATATATATATATATATATATATATATATATATATATGTATGTATGTATATTAAGTGGTGGTTAGTAGCCACCATGGCCAAATAGTATATCTATGTTGACTAAGTAGTATACTATACTAATAATAGTGAATTATGATCAATAACTATTTTAAGAATTAACATAGGATGAATATTTATAATCACAAGCTAAATTAAAGTGATCCAAGTTAAAAAAAGAGCAAAAGGAAGGGTAGGGAAGAATAAAAGGATGTTTCTAGACTTTTTTATAGACATTATGACAAAATTTAAATATCCTTTAAACATGCATTTAAAAAATATATGGCATGAAACATCTTAATCCCAAATCACAACATACACCAGGCAAACTTCAAAGGAAGGTATGAAATGATGAAAATAGAAACTAAACTCACTTTAAATATTTACTCCTACAAGCAAAAAACATTAGCTCAAATGTAAAAGATGTGAAAAAAATGAAATAATCCTAAGAACCTTTAACTAATCTATCACAAGCTCAAATTATCAACTCTAAATTCAAGAGACACATCTAGAATCAATAGGAATCATTCAAAGCTTAATTTGAAACTAGAAAATTGAGAGAGAAACCATATAGCACCTCACACAAGAAAAAACTAGACAATATTTGTAGAATTCCTTGCTTATATTAAATTCTCAAAGTTTACAAATTAATTTGGTTCTAAGAACTCCCCCTTTTTATAGATAATAATGCTCATTTTATAAGATCTAAGGAAGCATTTTGATCAGTGATAGTCTAATTATATTTGTACAAGTGTACAAGATAGATGTCCTTTCAAGTGTTCCAAAACAAATGATCTTTTCTAGTGACTATCCTATAGATAATGTGTGCTCTTACTAATTGCACATGTTTTAAATAAAAGAATATTCTATTTTGAAATATCATACAATGCTAGTTATGATAGGAATATTCTTATTTCACCTGGCTTAGGACCTACTGGCTAATGATATGCTCTATAATTATTGTATGGTATTAATTGTTTTCAAAAGCTACCCAATACAAGTGTGGTCTAATCTTCAAGTTGCTCAAAGATAAATAGTGCTCCAATGGTGTAGTTAGTTTAATAATTGTGAACTTAGATCCCATCACTTTATAATAAGAGGTTCGTGGGTCTCTAATTCAGCCAATTACACTCATATATCTTTGATGTGGCATTTTTGTGGTGTCCCAGGTCATTCTATACATCACTTTCCAAAAATGGCCATTGATTATTAAAATTTGGATCTAATTCTACTATGTTAAAATTGATGTCCTCATGACCATCATTTGACATCTGTAGAAACATCTTTGTTGGTAATGTGACCATAAATTTTAAACACATAAACTAAGATCCATACTCTATTAAAATTGATGTCCTCATGATTATTATTTGACATATGTATGAACATATTTGACAATTGCATGACCATAAGTTTTAAAAACATGATCATGGATTTTTTCTATGTTAATATTCATGGCCTTGCAACCATCATTAGATGTCCATGGGGATGTTTTTGACATTCGTATGACCATCAATTTTAACATACATATGGGGACTATTCACCAAGCCTGCCACTTGTCATCTTTTGATTTACTCTACATTCTACATGTACCATGTGTTGACTACTTGATGCTCTAGGATCTTTGTATTGGGATATATGGTTGTGTCACATGTTAATCTTATGGGCCCTTTGACTATTCAAAATGGTCTTGATCCATTTGATCAATATGGTATGAATCAATGGTAGCCATTGATTTCCAAAAGGTGTTTGGTCTTTAAAATAGGGTCCACTACTTGGATTTTTAGTCATTGATCATGCTTCATTTGATTCAGGTCCTCCACTTAAATGCAGGGCATAGATTGGGATCTTATTAGTTGAATGTGATTGGTCCCTAAATTTTATAAAATATTAAGTTATTCTTAAGCATGTATAAAGGACATAGGATAAAATTGATTAAGCTAAGTTATTTATAAATTATATAGGACCCTGTGAATTTAAAAAGGGACTTAACATAATTTTAGATAATGGATTTATTAGTATTAATAAATATAAATACTTTAGTTTAAGGTTTAATCTAGGTTTACAACATATAAAAATGACCCTAAAAATTTAAAAGGGACCAAGCGTAAGGATTTTCACCCAAGATTTTTAAGCTAGGATAAAAATAAAAAAGGAACCTACAAATTATGACTTAGCATAAGGTCTTAACCTAAGGTTTCATTGTATAAATAAATATGATGGAACTTTGGTATAAGGCCTTAGGTTAAGTAATAAAAGTGACCTTGAATTTTCATTTGGACCATGATAAGATAAAATGGACCATGTGATATAAAATAGACCAAGTCTACGATTTTTATCCTAAGGTTTGGTTGTGTTAAAAAAACATGACTTAACCTTAAGATAAAAATTAAACTAAGACCATGGTATTATTAAATTGGTCCTACTTAAACATAAACAAAAGGATCTTGCCAAATTCAAATTTGAATTAAAATGTTCAGGCAAAACATAAGTCTAGGGTTTTGAAAACATGGATTTAATGAATCAGTTATACATCAAGGTTAATAAATGATCAATTTAACATTGAAGCACAGAAACCCTAAGCATGTTCCACCCCAAATAGGATCTATTAAACCTATAACTTGAAACACAAATTTTTAAAGTTAGAACTTTCGATAAGATTAAAATAAAACCATGAATAAATAAGTTAGCCAAACCATGGTGTAGATGATCTTAAAATGAAAATAATGTGTAATCATGCTAATGACACTCTGACCAAGTGGATTTTAATCTTTAAGGAACAAATTCACACAATTTGACTTATGGGTCCCCATTTTTTAGTAATAGGGGTATGTTGACTTCAACATCTCTTTCAAATAATTACCAAGACCAAATCTAAATTTTATGTATTTAGGCCCATTCCAACTTCATAGACTGAGAATTTGAAACCAATCATGGCCCCAAATGGAAAATTTACCCAATGAATCTTTGAGAGACATATTTTATCAATTGGTCATAAAAAACATAAGTATTTGTCCACTTACTCAACCTTTTTATGAAAATGATCTCAAACCTCCCTAGCACCAAATGGATGAACATCATGAGTATAATAGGATTCAATAACATTCACTTAATTGATGTGTGAGGTTCACACAACATGTCCAAACCTTTATTGACTATGGGTATATCATGATTAAGCCATAAACACACCAATAATTACCTTATAAAACCCACCCATCTAAGTTGGTTATCACATCACCAAATCATTTTCAAATCTAGTTTAACAAATGGTTTGTTGAGAACAAAGATGTAACCCTTCTAAAATTATTGAGAGATAGAGATAGATTCTTATCTTACATTCCTAAAGAAATATTGAATAATCTTATTTGAAAATAATAAATATTTCCAACATCTAATATGATTTTAGAGCCATAACAGAGTGAATAATTAACTCTCTAATAGCCATCATTTACTAGGTAACAAAGTGTGTCCAACTCTAAGATTTTAAAAACAAGAGTAATCCAATGCCAAGATAACCAACCAATCCTTGACGTTTTTACTAAAACACCTATTTGTAATGATTTAACCTATAATGAAGCATCCTTAAACCATTACCCTACATTTGTGGAGCCTCACTTTGATAAGCCAGTCTTTGTTGAGTCATGTTTAGACTATTCTCTTACCTTTAAGGCACCTCACTTTAACAAGAAAATCTTTTTTGAGTCACCTTTATAACATTTCCCTACCTTTTAGGAACCTCACTTTGACAAGCCAATATTTTTTAAACCCCTCTTAGATGAGCCTATTTCTAAATAACATCTTATTATTACGTTTTAGGCCATTACTTGTCCATTACCAAAAATTCAACATGACATATTTGTAGCCACATATACATCATAAACATATTCCATTTTCAAACCAACATTATGTTCAATATTCACATCAAAAGAAGAACCATAATTAGAGTCATGTTATTTTTTTGAACCGATATTGGATTTAGCATCAAAAATATAATTAATGTTAGTGTTAACATTAGATGTTGACTCATTTGACTTAGAATCAACTTTAGAATAAAAATACATTATTGGATATTCCAACATTGGTTATACTCTCTTTGTAGATCATATTGAACACATTTATGCACCTTATATGGCTATTAAGGTTGTTTTGTTTATCATAAATAGAATTTATCCTAATAGCCTCTATGAGGATTATGTTTCATTTTACCATTATAATGACATTATACCTTTCATTAACATGAACCAACATAACCATTATATTGTCATTCCACCTCCTACAGATGATGATTTGGACTAACAGAATCACACATTGTTGAACTACATCCAAGCTGACATACCATTTGTAAAAAATCTAAGGGGACCAAGACTAAATTCATGTAGAATATGAAAATATCATAATGAAACCTTCTCAAAGGTGCTAAGAAAAAATCAAAGTCCAAACTCAACATCTTCTAGTTAAACCTTATTTGAGGCACTATAAGACAAACAAAGTCAAAAGTCAATGATCCTTAGTGAAACCTTCTCAGAGGTACTATGGAACAATCAAGATAAATTTATTGGTGAAAACCTCTTAAAATTTCCAATCATTAAGCACAAAAGTTCTTATTTTCTTGATGAATAAATTAGTTAAGTTCATATCAGTACAGATTCCAATTTAAAGCATAATTACATCAACTCTTATGCCTAAACAACAAAAAATTAATAAGGTCCTATTGAGAGCATATTCAGGGTTATTTCACCTTGCCACAACCAAAATTATGTCAAATATGGAGTTAACAACATTTTGTGTTACTATAGATCCTAATCTTCATTTCTTACCTAACCATTATACATTCCATCACAATCCATTTATCCATTTGAGACCTACATTATATTACTAAATCAAACCTTTTATTCAATGCCTATCATTATTTCCCATTCCCCACATCACTTTCCTTCATTTCAGATATGAAGAATTCTCGTCTATAGGTTTGGGGGAAATAGAATCAATGACCAATGAATATCAAAATAATGGCAATGGAGTCCAAATAAGTGGTAGGTTCTTGACATAATATCTATTTAGAGTTGTTATGGGATAGAAATCAACTTCATTAACTATTTTTATTATGTAAATTCTAATTAGGATGTGCAGATCCACATTAGTAGAAATAAAATAATCATACCATTATTTCATTCCTTTGCCAAGTCCTATACATTTCCATTTGCCAAGTCATATACCTTTCTCCTTGTCATTTACCTATGACTTACCATTCACCTTGTATTTCCATCATTTCATTCCTTACCATCATTTTTATCCTTATTTTTCACCTCACCTTACCATCATTTCATGAATTTCCATCATTTCTTACCTTACCATCATTTCTTTCCTTGTCATAATTTCATACCTTTCCATTTTTCTTGCCTTACCATTTGTCTTACCTTGGCCTCATTCATACCTTGCCTTACTAGTTTTTCATACATTTATAATTTTATTATTCCCAACTTGATATTAATTAGTCAAGATTCTTAATTATAGGGTGAACTATAATGGCTTCAGGTCCATTTGGATTATGTAGGCAGAGCTCAGTGTTCTTTGAGGTCAGCTCATCCACCCTTATTCACATGTTCTCATCATTTTATCAGTAACCTAAACCAAATTATCACCATTTTACAAGAAAAATAATCCATGCTCTCTCCATTTTATGATCTTTACCCATTATGTATATCTTAATCCTCCATTAAGTTGAGATGTCAAAATCCCAAAACATTCAAATAATCAAAGACCTAAAAATTAGAAAAGGCTTACATTCTCCATGGGAGATATAAATACACAAAAACCTAAACATTTGAAACTATCTTAAAATATCCTAAAGAGATATAAAGGCCCAAAATTCAAAAAAATTTGTCTTGTCTTGAACTTAGTTACGAATTCCCAATCTTCCTTACAGTGGATATTCATGAGTGGCTCCCATTCTCACTTTTAGGTCAAGTATCCATGGGGGTCTGACCTTACCTTTGAATTTATCCTTACTTAGGGTCACCATATAATTCTCAATTTTAGGCCAAATTCATATCTTTTCACCCTATAATGGAAAAATAAAAATGTGTAGCTTATATTAGGATATCTTATACCCACATGTTGTTACCTTACATATAGCCTTACTCGAGGATAAATCTATTTATCATTCCATTAATAATTCACACATAGGTATTGACTTGGTTAATGATAGGATGTTTTATATTGATTTTATTTTCAATATTTATGTTTTTATTTTTTTCTTAGTTATTTTTTTGTGTGTTTGCTTATTTATTTACTTTCCTTGTTGTTTCATTAAATCAGTGCGTATGCATTCATAGGTTGATTCCTTGTGCACTATAATTGATTCCATATATATTCATAAATAAATAATTTCATCATGTTTTTTATCATTTATATATTATTTTAAACTATCTATTAGATTGAGACTCATTCATTATGATTATGACATTTAATGATATCATGATTTGTTTATAATTATGGTGCATAATGTCAAATCTAAAATAAAAAAATTAGGATAGTGTAGATTACAAGCAATGGTGACATGATAATTCCCCTTGTTTAATTTAGAAAATTATCACGTTTTCCTTCATCAAATAAAAAAAATTGACCATTTTGGTTATATCAATGCTAATCAAGATGGGCATATTCACATTGGCAATTAAAACATAAAAATACACATTGATCAATTCTTATTATTCTATTCTATTCCTTAATCCATTTTTCCCACTTTTAGGATAACTATATTGTCCAAAGGTCTATTTGGATAATGTAAGTAGTGCTTAGGTACATGATGTATCTTAGATTATCTCAACTATCATTATCACTATATTCTTCCAATCATCTATTTCGTCACTTTACACAACCTTATGTCCCTAGTTTGTTTTGGCTTATTTAGTGTTTTAAAATTCATTATTTCATTGTACCTACATTTTTACCATATCATATTTAATATGTGTAACATGTTATATCTTTGATTTATTATTTCCAAGATTCCCTACTAGGGCACAATCAATTTATCATGATCAAATTCACCCTAATAGGGAAAAAACACTATTAAATCTAGACTGCCCTCTAGGACATGACCTTATACCTATCATATGGTAACAATATATATTTTTCAACACATTAATTATATACTCATCATTGAAAATAAAATAAAAATCATTATCTCAATTGGAATAATCTCATCCATGGGTTAATTTCATTCTTCTTTCTTCCTCTTTTTGAGGGACTGTCCATCAATATTATGTTTCTTCTACTCCCTCGAGGGGAATCATAAGCTTCCAAAAAAAATTTGGAGCATCATTATTTTATTTTTATTGTTAAATAATTCTTAATTTTTTTAAAAGATGTTACTACATATGCATCTCATAATTCCTTTTAAAATAGGGTCAAATTTTAGACACAACTTTTTGGCCACTTCCATGTCTAACTGAACTTCATACTAATTTCTAAAAAATAATGAAAATTAAGCATGTAAATCACTAAAACACCCAAATTAATTCTTGCATCAAATGTAAGTTCCCATGATCATGTAAAATCTTCTTTATTCTGGGTATTACCCTATATGTAATTATAAACTCAAATTGATTCGTCCCCAGTCAAGTTATGACCAAGAAAATTATAATTTTTAACCAATTGAGTGGGGCACTTAACCAACTTTTATAAAATGCCAAAAGGATAATAAAATTCACATAATTTATTAAACCCAACTAAGTGCGTTATTGAAAAATCCATATTCAATTAATGAATATCTAAAATTGGAACTTCAAAAAAGTAAAATATCAAGTCATGACATCATTATGACATCACCCTAAAATTGGAAAGCACTCAAAAGTTAATAAAAAAATATGTAAAATTGCAATCCATGATTATTAATTTTATAATTTAATTCCTTTTTCCTCCAAAATTGGCTTGATTATGTTTTCTCCATCTTGATCTTGGATTGAACAGTCACTTTTGATCCCTTAGATTTCAGTAAAAGTGATAAATAGCCAAGACATCACCATTATTAAATAATATTTCTTGTGTAATGTTATTATGCAAGAATACCTTCAACAAGCTCTTTTTTTTGAAGTTATTATGAAAAAATTATAAGATAATATTCATAGATCAATAGATGGGAAGGCCAAAACCATAGTGAATAAAGAGGATATGTTGCCTACAAATTAAGAGCATCAATGAAGAATCCATTTGGACACAAGTAAAACAACCCAAATACCTTTTAAACAAGTGATTCAAAGTTACAATGAAGCTCAAAGGGATTTGTCTCTTGTTATTATAGTTGTGTTGTGTTTTGTCTTTTTTATCATAAGATTCCCCTAAAATCTAGGCTTTGGAATGATTTGTCTTAAGATTATTTTTGATGTTTGATTCTACTAACAAGTGACTAATGAATTTTTACCTTGGATTCCTTTTACATACACTTATGGGTTCTAATTGAGACAATTTAACCTTGGATGAGTAGTAAATATTTATTCTTCTATATTTTTTTATTGATAGAAGAATAAGTTTGAATCATTTAGAGAGACTTCTGGTGTTATTTAGTAATAAGAAGTAGTGATATTACACTCCATTGGATGTTATATTTAAACAAAAAATTGGGGTTTTTTACACATTTACATTCATCCTTATCACTTATATCTAATTTCAAACCCACACATACCAAAAATAGTCTAAGTATATTAATCTATTAATTCATTTTCATTTATAGTAGATTGTAAGTGTTTAATCATACTTTGTTATAGAATTCATATTTGTGAGTTATTATCATATATTTTACAATCTGAATAGATGAAAATTTATATATTATTACATGACATAAGTAAAAAAGATAAGGTAAAACAAAATTATGGGAATCATAATGTGAAAAAATGTAAAGCATTAGTGGAACATAGGCACCCATTAGTGTATTTATGTCAGAAACATAACTATCATGGTTACATGAAGTAATATTGTACAAATTATGCTCAAGTATATATAATATGTGGCATGCCCCTATGTAAATCAAGGAATGTGTATATAAATTTAAATAATAAGCTAAAGTAAAAATGCATTGGGTGTTTTACCTAGTAAAAAGAAGATATGTCCCATATATGTATAGGTGTTTCACACTATGTATCATAATAAATCCCAATCATATTAGTAGAATAATGGATGATATAGTATGAATATGTAATATATAGGTAATTATTTATAAAAATCTATGTTTTCTAAGATATAAACATCCAATCACATGTATGATGTGTATCATGAAAAATGAATGAAAATATTTATACCCTACAGAACATGTTGAATAAAGGTTCGAAGGACATGTCGCAACTAAAAAAGGAAAACCCAAAATAAGTGTGTGCACATAAATAAAAAATAATTAAATATTAATTTAAAATGATATATTAAAATCCAAGTGGAAATAAATTTGAAATTCCATAAATCTAAGAATAATAATCATTCAATTAAGTAGAATACAAATCAATGTAAGACATAAAAAGTAATGAAACCATATTGTCTCTAGATCGAGTTTTGAATTTTTTTATCATAGTTATATAATGTAATTTTCATATGACAATTTTTGTAATCCCATGGTATGTTTATAAAATCCTAACTAGATATATGCTTGTAAGTGAACTCATCAAAGTCCAATATTTTGGTATGTGTTCGTATTAATTTTTAGCATGAGAAAGTGATGAATCAATATTAAACATGTCATCATTATCAAAGATATTAGATTGAAATATATCATTATAATCAAAATATTCTTATAGGATATGTATTTATTGGTGAGTATGGTGTAAGTTCTTTGGATGTTTAATAATATCATCATTATTATGTCATTTTTAGGTAACCACTCTTGAGATATAACCTTATCCCCTTTGGTTATTATTATTTCTATTTAGTTATTATATCTCTTGAAATGTAAATGTTATCGCATTGGAAACTAAATGTAATAGCTTAATTATTCTCATCTAGTTTTACATCCATCTATTTTATTCAAAGGTTTCCTAATATGGAATTTTTCTTAATAAAATTGGGCTCAGCATGCAAAGTGTAAATACCTATATTGGGGATAAGAGATATAATAAATTATAAGTACCCTAATGTGAAACACATAAGGAAATATATATTAATAAAATGTTAAATATCATATCCAATAGATCTAATAAATTTAATGTTAAACATATTAACATTTGTAGTGTCATCAATTGTGATATTCTTGCATTTTTTCCTTCTATGTGAGAACTAATTACCAAAGGTTCCATTTTTGAAACAAAATTCTTGGTTGGCACATTATAAACCTTTTTTTATTGATAATACTATTAGGTGTGTATTTATTTGGATCTTTGCTCTAAGATGCCTATTAAGTAGAAAAACACTCTTTAGAAAAATATCTTTAGGAGAATCTCTATTAGGAAATGATTATTTAGGAGACTCTTCTTTAGTGGATTATTATTTAGGTTATGGAATGGTAGTTTTATCCTATTTAGGATATTTATTATAATAACCAAGACATGAGTGAAACCCAATGTCATATTTTTCAATAATATCCATGATTTGATTTCTTAAATCATAACACATTTTAATTGAATTCCCATGGGTTCTATTATATTTAGAATAGTATCTTGATCTAAATGAGATTGATGAAACATATGCACTATGAATATGACAAAGAAAAACCAACTTAAATTATATAATTTTATTCAATATTAAACTAATATGTCTTATAGTTTTGGCATTTTTCATAGAAAACACAAATTAATAAATTATTTGGAAGGAATGAAAATATTAATATTTACATAAAATTATAGTAAATAATATATATTTTCCTAATTTGTCATGTGCAATAAATACAAGTAAAAAGTAACTAAGGAATAAAAGATAGAATATCTTGTTTGATGTTCTATTCTAGAAGATGAAAATGATCAAGAATCATCAAAGTACTATAATAAAGTTTGGGTTTTGTTCACTCTAATTTATGAATGTGTTTAATCACTAGAAACTTGCATCCAAATTGGACACCTATGTCAATGATAGTGTTATTATGTTGACTCTAGTGTCCATACTATAATATATTTCCATTTTTGAACCTAAAAACTAGATATTTATATATTTTTTTCACCTTCTACTTGATGTATTTAGATATTACACATAGGTTTTCACTTTTAGTTTATTGATCAAAACCCTAGGTTCAATTCTCTTTGCCCTTGAATGATTATATAGTAAAAATGGGTTAGTGGGAATAAAGTGTTGATATGACCTCAAAGACCCCTCTATCAATAAAAACACAAAATATCCAAATACCATCTATGCCATTGTATATCTGGTATTCTACCTCTCATGAACTAGTAGTCTGAGTGATGTGCAAAGTGTTCCCTCAATCTTGATTATAGTGCAATGTAGATATATCCATATACCACCTATGGATTTAATAGTATTATTTATTAGAGTACTAACCCTCATCATTTGTATTCTTGTAATGGCCTCTACTAAATCTAGATAGACACAATCACATATGAATTATATGTGATATCTTTACTTGAAAATGTGCAATTTGGAATAATATTGGATGACTATCTAGGTTCCCTTAGGTGACCATTATTTTATGCTAGGAATCTTGGTGGTGGAAATTATGGCATATATAAAGTGTGACATCATATAAAACTGACTCTTGGTCTTCTTCTTTATATTATAGAATTTTTTACGCAGACAGGTGTTAAATAACCTCCCCAAGAAGAGGAGTGAGTTTCATCTCAACCATAAAATTAACCAGGGGGACCCATAGTTCGTCCATATATTTATTGGAGGGGATTTCACACAATATATTCATTAATGTCATGATCATCCTAATTCTAGGTCTAAATTGGTTGATTGGGATACTTTTGCTAAATTTTGAGAATACCTAATTCCCAAAATAAAACAATGGGGTAAGGATGGTCTTTAGGTCATTTTCCTTAGCCCAATTATTTATGGTGGTTATTTCTATTTTGGGCTTAGGAATTTTATAGTAATTCTAAAAATCCAAAGGATAAATATATGCAACCTTCTTAAAGCTACATTCATGAACTATCATACCTTTACCAATTTTTCAATTTTTAAATATGGGAGAGATAACATCATTGCAATGTAGTACCTTTGGCTTGAATATAGATAAATGAAGACCGGTCATTTGGTTGGCCACAATGTCATAACTCTTTTTCATGGATAAGTTCTCCTCCTCTCTAAAAATGCTTGGTCACTCTTGGATTGTCTAGAATAACTAGGACCAATTATTGTCCCTAATGTTTAGGGTGATGTCATCAAATTTTTTATCCTTGAAGACTCTCCACTCGACATATAAAGTCAAATAGAGCTCTATATTTTCCCTTGAAGTTATTTTTTGGGCTACCATGGTCTGAGCTAGATTAAATTTCTCGTTAGTGGACTACTCTTTGACTCTAGATTTAAATTACACTTAATTCAATGATAAGTTACTTTTTTGGGCTCAATTTGTGATAAATATAGGGTCAAATTAGGTATTCTATGTAGGTCCTATCCAATCTTTAATGGTGATGGATATTTTCACTTAAGTGAGCTTTGTGCCTTATATTTCATTTGGATCCTTTTATTTATACCTTTGCCCTTCTTGAGCCCATAAGATATTCAAATTAGTCATTTTATGTCTATGTGGCATGATCATGGCATCTATCTTGCATTTTAAAGGAAAAATTTCTCATTAATGTTTAAAAAATGACCATTTCCTTTTTGAAAAATATGTTTTTATTGTGCACCATCATATCTCCTTACACAGATTAATGCTTGTCATTGATATCGATCTTGAGATTTGAATGCCATTGGTTTAAATATGTATTTGGCCCTGAGGTTGTGCCACTTAGTAGTCCCATAGGCCTCTTGAGATTTTTTTAAAATTCTTCATTTATTTCCCACCATTGTATCTTATGGGTACAAAACAACATGGGTCATTGATATCCAAAAGGTTCTCAGTCTTTAATGTGTAGTAGGTCCCAAGGTTCTACCACTTGGAAATCCCATGTGCCTTCTGAACTCTATGAATTATCAGTTATGTTAGCTCATAGTATTTTTTCATGAGTCACCTCACATTAACTCAGATCTTAATTAAAGAGTCTTGACTTGATACACTCTATTGATCTAGATCTATATGCTAGAACGCATATCATTGATCTTCAAAAGGTACTCAAAGTTAAAACTGGAGTCCACTACTTGAATTTTCAACTATAGCTTTTGTTTTATTAGATTAATCCCACCAAAGTTAATGTGGGTTGTAGATCATGATCTGAGGATTCAAATGTGATTGGTTCTTACATTTATAAAAATATTACATAAGTCCAAAAATATCTATGTTTTTAGACTAAAGTCTTATACTAATGTCTTGATTAATATTAATAATATGAATAAAGCTTTAGTCCAAAGTCTTTAAGCTAAGTTAAAAAAACATGATAAAATGATGCCATAAATAATAAAGTTAAAGCATAAGTCTTTATCCTAAGAAAAGAACCCTTTGAATAATAAGGTCATAACATAAGATTTTAGCCTAAGATTTTATTATATTGATAAATTTAATTAAAACCTTATGGTGAAAAAGTTAGGTTGAGTCTATGTTATATCAAAAGGGACCCCTTTAGTTTTAATATTGATCTCACATTATTGGATCAAGGTGATTTATGTGCATGCAAACCATTGATTTGGACCTATATGATTGAGTGAGATTAATCTTATGGATTAGAATCCTTGGATCATTGGGCCCATCTCGCACCATCTGATTAAATTACACCTAATTAAATATAGGTCATTGATCCTATGAATAGGCACAATTTTTAAGTTAGGACTTAGAGATATATTATAACATAGGATAAAGTCTTAAGGCCAAGGTCTCTTTTATGTAAATAAAAATAAACAAGACTTTGGGACTAATATTTTAGCATAAGTTTATAGCAAAGGGACCATGTATATAATAAAGCTAGACCATACTTAAGATAAAGGGGAATGAGGGGATCAAGGTATAAATCAACCAAAAATATAAATTTTAGACTAAGGTTTGGAAGTGTTGAAAAACATAACTAAGCATCAGTATAAAAATTGAACTAAGTCCATGACATCTTAAAGAATTCCCACTTAAATTGTTCCCACTAATTTTTAATTTGGTTCAAAAGAGCCTATGCTAGGGTTTCTTGAACAAGGGTTTCAAAAATTTTTAAATATGGATTTAACTTGACTTTTTAAAAGCCAAAGGATAGTAAAAGGTTAAATTAGGATTGGACCATAAAATTTAGACATATCCCATTCAAGAAGGGATTCATCAAGCCTATAACCTAAAACATAAAGAACAAATGTTAGAAAATTTAGACAAGTTTAAACCAAAGCGATGAATAAATAAGACAACCAAGAGAAGGTGTGGATGATATTCAAATATATATAATGTGCAAACATATTAATGACACTCTAATCACGTGAATTTTAATTATAAGTTATAAATTTGCACAATTTGACACAAGGGTCCCCATTTTTCAAAAATGAAGGGATGTTGACCTAAAAAAATGGCAACTTATGGGTGAAACATAGAAATATGTTAGAATTTAGAGACTCTAGTTCAAACAAATAATTATATTACTTATTCCACTTGATCAATTCCATTATCATGATCAATTCATGGTTAAAACAAGTCTTGTACTTGTATAATTAGAATCAAACATCAAAACCTAGCCATGTTGTGTGTGTGCTTTTATTCTTTTGGTTCTTAGTTTTTCCCTTCTCTCACTCAACCCTTCAATCTTGAGAGAAATGGTAAGAAAATGTGGAAAATCCAATTAATATGTTGTTATATCAAGGGAAGGGTTTGACATCATGATTGGACCAAATGTGAAAAATGACTAGGAGGCACCTAAAAATGGTATGGTTAGTTCCCTACTACTTCTGGTTCTTCCTAAACAAAGGTGAGAAGACCTAAGGGGTAGCTTTACTCACATGAAGGGATACAAAATTCAATATTCATGGGGATTATTGGCACAAGGGAATACAAATATGACTAGAACACAACCAAGCTTTCTCAATCCACCCAATAAGGTTTGTCAAATAGAGTGAGCAAATATTGTTGGCTAGACACAAGCTATTAAAGATAGATAGGGACATGATTGTAAATTCTATTATAAATAATATTCAACAATAAAGGGATGAATAATAAATTGTAATGCTAATATCTAATTCATAAAATGCAAACACATGATAAGTATACAATGTTTATGCACTCATAGGAAAATAATAGTTTGGATATGTATAGGATATGATATATGAAGGATAAAATAGGGTAGGATAAAATCATTAGTTAATAGATATTTTTTTAGAGGGTTAATAGATGAGCATAAAGAAATTCAAAAAAATGACTATGTCACCTTTAATAGCAAATTTACCATAGATCTAAAATAAATAAAAATGATATCGTGCACAAATGATATCCTTCAGGAACCCCTTCTAATTGAATTTGTAAGCCCATGACTACCCTTTAAATTTTATCAACACACTATTTCCAAATCTCAAAGCAGAAAGGATTTTATAATATATATATATATATATATATATATATATATATATATATATATATATATATATATACCCTAAATGACCACCACAAAGATGAATACACCAGATCACCAATCAACTAACATGTAAAACATGGCATTGTACTTCAACAATAGATAGAGAATGGAAACTAAAATCATATTTCATTTATCAATTGAATTGGAAGTGAATACAATGTGTATTGAACATTATAATAGATTAGCATCATGTAAGAAAATCTTGTGACAAGGGAAACATGTATTATGCTCTCAAATCTTGCCAATGATTTTACATTAGAAATCAATTTGACTAGAAGTGTTACATAGTGAGAAATATTTAAGGATATAGCTCTTGACTCAAAAATTTAATAGACCCTTGGAAAGGGACATACCCCATTTACTTATATAATTGAGTTAATCCTAGAATATTCCTAAAGATTCTCTAGTTAGAAGATTGTTTCATGGGCCTAGAGTTTATTAGACCTTGTAACAAACATGATTCATCAAATTATGATCATGCTCCTATGATGATGGAAAACTTCATCCTCCACTAAGGCATAATGTTTTTAGTTATCCATATGGAGGATAATCTTGTAAGGGATAAAACAAACCTTTGTCCTCTTTCATAGGAAAAAAATTGTCCCTTTCCTATGCAAATGATTATACAAAAATACCTTGAAAGGGATGTCACACTATCAATAAAATTACAATAGTTTCCTAGTTAGAAAAAACTAAATAAAAAAGGAGGAGAAGAGAAGAGATAAATTGTACTCGCTTAGAAAAACTAAAATATCTGATTATGACCTAGAATCAATCTAAATAATAGAATCTTTTGCCAACCTATTCTTATGTATGGTATATTATTTGATCATGGGGGAAAGAATACCTTACTCTTGGCCTTTTTGGTATTTGAATTTGAATCTGTACTCCTTAAGCTAGGAGGCAATCTTCTAAAGCATGGTTTACTTCTGTCCAATGAGTTCCTTAAACTAGTCACAATATTTCTCAAGTGACACCAATTACTTTATATTGTTAACATAAAAGGACTCTTATGATGCATCAATGAGGTTTTTAAAAGTATCACATATTGCTTCCTCCCCAGATCAACTTCACCATCAAGGCTTACCATCTTTTTAATTGTAGTATTGATATCTTTTGTTTTAGTCTTGAGAGACAACTCTTCCCATTTTAATTCCAAGATGCCATCTTTGAGCACCATAAAATGATGCTTGATTGCCATTTGATATTATTTGGGACTTTTGTGGTCATTTGGAGCAATGATCTTCTCTAAAATCAAAGTGTATGTGCCCATATTATATATCTCAACCAACTTCCATGCAACTTATTCCCACTTTTTGGTATCTGCCTCATAGGAAAACATTTAAGAATCACACTCCCTTTTATTTTCTATTATGTTATTCAAGCATCTAAATAGTGAGTGGATTATTTATTCTACCCTAGTGCCTAGGTCTTCTTGTCATTATTATATTTCTCATCCTCTAGTTTTCAAATCATCAATCTGGCTAGAGTCAAATAATGAAAATACAATATGGAGAGGACCTAGAGCCATGCTTGCAGTTAGAGTCACCACCTTAGGCTCACTTAGTAAATTTTACAAGTAATGGATCATAACCTAGTTTTCTACTTTCAACTCCTCCATAGTGGCTATCTTTATCCATTCTATGGGCCACCATGTTATCCAAAACCTATGAGCTATGTTTTAGCTCATTCCTTGATGGCTCCCCTAGACTATAAATATAGATAGTGTAACTCTCAAGGGGAGCATACTTATTCAAAGTATCTAGTGGATGGATGTCTATCTCCACATTAATTTATCCTACAATGGTGAAGGTGATATTGGAATGTGTTATTTCCTTTTTAGGGGGCTTTCCTTATGTGCCTGAGTGATCTTCATTATGTCGATCTCCCTAATTTTTCTCATAATGTCCCTTCTCTCCTTGACCTATTCTTTGGCCCAAAGAAGGGGCCTAGTCTGGAACCCCATTGATGTGGTGGACATTTTTGCTAGCCTTGAGATAGTAAAAGGTGGTGTCATCATAGTGCTAAATGTAGGGAGTGTCATATGAATAGGCTGTGGGATCAACAAAAACTTCTAAATCTCTTCATCACTCTCTTTCTCCTCACCACCTTTATTTTTTCTATGTTCCTTCTCTAGGTTTGACTCTATCTACTCCAAAACTTCAAACTTTGACATGAGCTAATGAGACCCCTTGAGCAAATTTTCAATTGAACTCCCCTATTTAGCTAATTGGATGGACGGTTGCATAACCACTTCACCTTCTTTATTTATTGGAGCCTTAGGTATGGATCAAGATATGGTGATATCCTTGATACCTTAAGGTAAATATTCACCAATCATGGCCATGGGACATTTATTTTGGGTTGGGTCATGAACCTTGATGTGAGGAAGAAGACTTCATGGTACTTTAATTGAAGCTACACTTCTAGAAGTACATTCCTTATCATCTTTATTCAAGTCATCTAGCTCCTTATTTATTTCTATATGGGTGGGGGTAACCATTTTCAATTTTTCTCCCCCACCTTCCTCTACACTCACCTTCTCCTTTAGTGACAAACTTAACACTTTTGGAGGGGAAGGGACATCTAGTGGTACAATTGGAGCTACCTATAAGCCTTCTTTCCCAACTACCACTATAGAATTAGTGGTGACTCAATTTTCTTTCTCCATATCTACTTCAGTTCTCTCATCATATTTATTCAACTCTTCAAATCCACCTTGATAACCTTCACTTGGTGATTGGGTGATGACATTTTCAACAAATGTCTCTATATATGATGAGATTGTTTCCTTTTCCTAAGGGTCCTGAGCTTACATGGCCACCTCTACTCTAGCTTATATAACATCATCAAAAGATAAAAGATCATTTGAGGTTATAATGCCTTCCTCATTACCTTTACTCTCTACTACTAAGGGACCCTCTTCTATAACTAGACCCATCACTAAGGCCTTTATTAGGTTTTGAGGTCTTTCTATCAGAGTTTTCTACCTAGTTTTGACTTATGGAGGAGTAAATGTATGTTGCTTTTTCATCACCTTAGAGATCAGCCTAACTTCATCTAAATCTTCATCATCACTCATATCCCTCTAGTTTTGGTCATACGAGGACTGATCCTCATTCCTTTATAGGGAGTTCCTTGGAAGGTAGGTCTTTAAACACAACCTCCTTCTTCCTAGAAAGAAACCCACTTAAACGTTATAGAGCCCTCTTAATTATCTTGTGTTTTGAATTCTCTCCTTTGTCCCCACCTCCTCCCTTCCTTGAATATATCTTTAGGGGAGGGGAATCTACTATTTTTTTGATGATGGAGTGGGTGGAATAGTAGCTAGATTGGCCATTGTTGTGGTTATTGGAATGGTTGGCACTATTAGGGCTCCTTCTACTAAAATGGATATGGGGATGGCACTAGCCAATGTAACCTCCCCAATAACAATTTTGTCCCAATTTTTAGCTAGACTTGTTATTTTTGAGAAGGATAGTCTAGCCATTGATTGTGATGTTGTTATTTACCCACATCAATTAGCTTGGTAAAATCAACATCACCAAGCTTATACTTTCCCTTGCCTTTTCTACTACTAGTGGATTCAAAGGATTACCACTATATTGTGGGAAAAAACCATTTATCTCCATAACCTGTCTTAGCTCTTAAATGGTAGGGGTATCATAAACACTGAGATCAACCCCATTTTCCTTCAACCACCTAAAGGTTCTTCTCATAACTACAAAGGCTCTCTAAGGGATAGAATCATTTTCCTTAACATTAAATTCCACCTATGAGATAGTTTAGGATTCAATATTAGTTTCATTATAAAATAAAGTTAGTTTCATCTTATCATCCACCATGTCCTTAGGGATGGGAGTGATATTGTAAGCAATAACCTCATGTAGTCTAATTTTTAGATGTCCTCCTTGATGGTGTAGTTAGACCAGATATCTTCATAATGTTATTTATGTATAATCACATTGGTTTCCATGCTTACCAACCATCAAATATCATAGGTGGTCCTAGGTAGCATCTTATCAATCACATATTGGCCCATTTATTGCTCCAATCCTTTGGCCTTAGTGGTTAAAGGGCATGAATAATATCCAATTTAGACCAAAGACTTAAAGGAATTGTTCATCTTCTTTGTATAAATCATCTCATGTGGAGGTAACATCTCTTAGCATAGATCTATTACTATCAACTTATCATCCAAGTGTCTTGGTAATTTATGTGGACACCCTGAGCAACCACTTATTCTGATATAGGTGAATATCTTGAATTGAATATAAGAGGCACCACTTATTTATTTGGCCACCTTGGAAATTTTATTGAGCCTTATCAAAGGAAATAAAACACTCATCATAGTGTTGAAGAATAAATTATATTCCTGACAAAAAAATTTCTTGAAGTTGTACATAGTGATTTATGGGTATATCTCATAAATTCTCATCCCATTGGGGTTCCTAGTGAGCCCCTAGAATGTCCTATTATGTACTAGGCTATAAATTAAGTAAGAGTACATATAAAATTTACCTATGAATTCCTCTTCTAAAATAATTATAGCCCAGAGCTGTAACATCTACTTGTGTAAATTATTGCTCAGAATTGTGGCCCAATCTAGCTTCTTCTGTCTCTCCAACACGTAGATTAGGATATAGAACATCTAAGGATAAAATTTTTCTATAATGGGCATCCCATAAATACTAGTGGCCATGGCTATGATGTACTGGGACAATTCTTTTAATTCTACTAGTTTCAAACTTTTAGACATCTTAGAGACCTTTTTCTTTCTCGTAGCTTGCTAGTAGGAGTTGAGAATGTCCCAAATTGCTTTGTCATTTTTATTCATGTACTCTTGGTATTCCTCAAAAGAGAGTGTAATAATTTAAAGATAGGGAGGAATTCTAATCATGGTGTTGAGGGATATAAGGGTGAAATAGTAGATAACTAAATGAATACTATTGATGATGGTCCTAGTGTCTAGTTGCTATACCTGAGCACATGTAATAACCAGTTATTGGTATGGGGTAGCTAAAGGGAATGTTATTTTAGGTTTGATATAACTCATGCCAACATTATAAACTACTGGAATAGGGTTTATCTACTATAATACATTTAATAAGGCCATATTATCTAACCTCTAGACATTTTTATCTTTAATCCCATGTAAGATAGAGATAATGTTGCTGTTAACAGATGTCAAGGATGTTGTCATCTTTCCCTAGATTTTTAGCACAATACTTTGAATTTGATCAAACCCCTCAATCAAGAAACCCTTTAAATACCTTTTAAATCCTCTCAAAGAACACAACATAAGGAGCTAAAAAAGTACTTACTATTAATCCAAAGGGTTTCACAGAATGGAAGATAAAAATCCTTAAAGAATTTGCCATAATCACTTTCTCGCACTGCATGTAGCTAGGGAACACAAATAAATTGAAAGAATGAATGAAAACTTTGAATGAAAAGGGTAAACACAAATGAGGGCAAATGCCTTAGTTATAATCCTTTACATTTTGAAATTAGGGTTGCCATTAATGCTTTAAATCATAATGACTTTTTGATAACTAATCTCTTTAATCACTTGAGTTTGTTTTGAAAGAAGAGAGGGAAGGTAAAAATGATTCATTTATATCAAGTTATTCTCCTCACAAAACATGGACCCATACAAATGTAAAATATGTTATGGTACCTTTTCAAGCCCTTAGGAAGTATTTTAATCTTTCATTTTTTATTTCCTTTAGTGCAGTGGTGTAATATGCCTCAAGATCAGTATAGGGTTTAAGAATGCCATGCGTCATTATTTAAATTTACAAATCTAGGTGTTTGGGATTCTTTTTGAAACTTTTCCATCAAGAAGTAAATGAGGTAATCTTCAAAAATGGCCTAAAATCCAAAATACCCTAAGGAGATGCCATGTGGCATCACTTTTATTTTCATGTTCAAACATTCAATCCCTAGAGATGTTTTTCATATTACCCACTATAAGGTAAGTGGGGAAATCTTCAAAAAAGGGCCCAAAACTTATAAATCTCTGAGAACCCACCACATGTCCAAGTGAGATGTAATCTTGGACTCTTAGACACTTTTTACCTTTGCACTAATTTTCTTCATTTGAAGAAGGGTCTAAGATCCTTTCGACCCCAATAAGATTTATAGGATTCCCCTAAGATAGACATGTGTCCTTCATTTAGTTCATAAGGAAATTCCTCACTTTAGTCATTAAAACATGTTAAAGGTGTAACTTGGAAATTTCATCCAAGGCCCAAGAATATCTTCTTTTAAAATAAGGTAATAAATCCATGCACAAAAAGAGCCTTAGATATACTTATATCTTCTTACTATGAATCATCCAACCATGAAACCTTTGGTTAAACTCGGTAATTCCTTTATAATTGTTGAAAATGTCCATCTTTAGAAAGTGCCCTTCAAACCTATTATAGATCCTAGGGTATTTTTCAACCTCAAAATAGTTGAAGGAAATAATCCATCAAAATTTTGTAGAGGCAAAATGGCCCTTCAAAGGTGCCCTTTGAGAATCTTGTAAAGGCAAAATTCCTAAAGGAAAATTTCCTTCAGATCTTTTGCAAGGGTAAGATGATACTACAAATCCTTTGGGATTTTTGTGTGGGTGAATCATCTAAAGGGAAAATACCATTAAATTTTTTTTCCATGGACAAAATTTTTGAGATAAATGATCTGAAAACATTTAAGACCAAAAGACAAGGGATGGAATTCTTTTAGAACTTTAGAACTGAACAAAATGTTTGATGAAAATAAGTCTTCAGGGCTTTGGTATAAAAATTAAATCCTAAAGACCTATTTCCATTGGGTAATGTGTTCATCAAAAATACCTAAAAATATATAAGGAAAATAACATTTACACTAGGCAAAAACAAGATAAAGGACTTGGCCAATTATAAACATGAACCTAAATTTTTGAAGGAAAACATAGATATAAAACTGGGGCTAGTGACTTAAACATTGATACTTAACCCATTTTGGACTCAAGAATTTTATTGATAAATGAATAATTGCTGTAGTACAATTTTGAGCACTAATATAGGCTCTTACTCAGGGATAGGTATGCCTAGTGGGTACACAGACAACACCAGACTAGACACCTATTCATTGGGCTATGGAGTCAAAGGATTTTACCATAGAGGCAAGTAAAAACATACCATGGGTAATTAGATTTATAATGAGGCATCCAAAGACAATAATGAAGGAAAGGAAAAAACACAAACTATATAAACACAAACCAAAAAAGGACCATAAAACATAAAGGGACTATACAACATGTACACAGTTACAAAATCTAGCATGGACTCAATCTAGAAAATACTTGAGGTATCTATCATTAGCTAGAAGCTCTAATATTTATCCATCAATATTTTTGAGATAAAATGTATGGTTTCCTATCTGATAATTGATGGTGTAGGGACCCATCCATAGGGAATCAAATTTACCATGATTTCCTTTGTCTTTATGTCTACTATCCTAGAGCAGGACCAGATCACCAATTTTAAAATCTCTTGAGGTGACATTCTTGTCAAAGATGTTTTTGAGCCTTTCCTTGAACCTCAAATTCTTTTCATGAGATTGTTTATGAGATTGATCAAGATCTATGATCTATTTGATCCTTTCTTCATAGCAATTTACTTCTTCTTCATATTTACCTATCTATTGTATGAATTGGTAAGTAGGTAACTATATATTTAATTGTAAAATAGCTTAAGATCCATAAAAAAGATCAAAGGGGATTTTTATAGTAAACCACTTTGGATTTAACCTATTAGCCTAGATAATAAACTTTAATTACTCACCCCATTTTCTTTTGTTGGGATCTAAAGTCTTAATTATTTTTATTAAATTCTTATTACTGGACTTGGCTCCCCCATTTCCTTGAGGATTGTGATTCAAGGCATATGTTATATCAATCCCATAATATTCACACAATGATACCAACTATTTAGATAGAAATCACATGGCATTATACATATAATTTTAACTAACACTCCAAATTGACAAATCACATTATTCAAAAGGAAATCAAGGACTACCTGATGGTTTGATGTTTTGGTAGGGATTGCTTCAACCCACTTTGTGAAGTAATCAGTGGCCACCAAAATCCACTTGTGACCAGCACTTGAAGAATTTGATATTCCACCCATGAATTCCATTCCCCACTACCTAAAAGTTCCCTTAATAGAAACTAGTTGTAAGAGAAGTGATCTAAATGCTTTCATTTTCCTAGAGAATCAGTAGGATTCTTCACATCTTCTTACCATGGAAGTAACATCTTTGAATAGTGTGGGCCACCAATACTTAGCCCTTATAATCTTGTGTGTAGTTAATTTAGGAGCAAAGTTAACACCACACACACCACTATGGAACTATGTAACAAGTTTAGAAATCTCACTTTCCACTAAGAATCTCAAGAGGACACCATTTGGGTTCCACTAAGATAGATCATCTTATAATAGAAGATACTTTTGGGATACTAACTTCAACATCCTCATTTTATTTTTTTCTAAATGGTGATGATAATTTAGATTCTTCAAATAATATACCATGTCTTTCTACCCTGGAGATTGGTTGTACTTAGATTCAGGGCTATTAGTAACCCCTTCCACATTATTCACTTCTACAGCCTATAAGTTGGTTTCAACATTGGCTTAGCAAGACCCATGCCTCTGACCAAATTTGTAGTTTATACTCCTAGGTCATATTCTTGAAGTTTGTTGACCCCATCGACATATTTTTTCAGTAGTCTCATTCTAAGTTAATATGTCCTTCACCATAGTATGTGGTATATAGACCACAATCTTCAAACTCAAAATGTAGTATCTGAATTGTTTGACATCCTTTAAGAGATAAAAGGCTTCTTTCTCCTTTATGGTATATTTTAGTTTAGATCATTGAAATTCCTTTATGAAAAGGAAATTCACTACTCATGAACCTCAACTTTATTTTGTAGCATCACTACAACAATAGTATGTTTGAAGGAAAATAAAAAGATCTAGAAATATTTTCTATAATAGGGCTAACAAGAATTTGGGTAGTTTTCAAAGCTACCTTGATGTCCTAAAATGATTATGTAGCCTTCTCCTCCCACTTTATAGTTTTATCCTTCTTTAACATTGGAGTGATAGCCAAATTAATCTATGTAAATTTGTAGATAAACCTCCTAACAAAATTTATTTGGCTAAAGAAAGATTGGATACCTTTCTTAGTCTATGGGATGAGTAGCTTTTCAATGGCCTCACCCTTTCTATATCTATCATGACACCTTATTAAGACATATTGTGCCCAAGTAGCTTGTATTTTTTACTCTAAAGTGGTACTTCTTAGGATTAAGGGAGATGTCAAACTCCTTACATCTAATAAGAATTTGTTCCAAATATGTCAAGTGGTCATCTCTTTTCTTAGAGTAAACTATAACATCATCCTAATAAATAGCAATGAACTAGATTATTAACTTGATGAAGGATACATCAATTTCTCTCTAAAAGGTGGTACATGTATTAAATAAGCTAAAAGACGTTTAGACATATACATAGGTAACCCATGAGGGTAGTTAAATCAGTCTTAGACCTTTCAAAACTCTTTCACTAATACCTAATTATAGCTATAAAATCCATCTAGAGATGACAATAGCTTAGATCTAGTAAATCTTTGAGTATGTTGTCCATGTTAGGTAATGGATAATTATTCTTAGTGAATCTTTGTTCAAGTTATAGAAATCAACACATATCTAAATGTCTCCATTCATCATTCTGATAGGGATTAGATTTATTACCCATAATGAATACCTGATGGGATGAATGATGCCACCATCCCTTAATTTTTTCAATTCTTCCTGCATTTTGGTGGCCAAGATGGGATTGACAGGCTACTTATTTTTGTGGAATGGTTTTATATTAGGCTAGAGGGGGATAAAATGCTAGAATAGGTCCTCCCTATAAGCCTTCAACTTTGAATATGACCATGCTAAATAGTCCAGGTACTTTCTCAATAGCTTGATGAACGCTTCCTTCTACATCTTGATTAGGTGATTACTAAGCCAAATCTTCCTTGGATTTTCTTATATCCCAATGTTAATCTCAATTCAATCTTTTGATATATAAATATTTCTATATTTGACTCCATCAAAGGATGCTTCCAGACTAACTAATCTTCTAGGGATAGTATTAGTCTTTAACTAGATAATTTATTTTCAATATCAGGTTTATTTTCCATCATATACATATACAACACATACACCTTATTAGTTGATCATCATTATCAAAGACTTGCCAATGATCAATGTTTTTTGGGATAGAAGTTTTTACCAGCACCTCAACCTCATATTCATAAGAGGCATTTCTATGTTCAAATTTAAACTCTGTATCCCTCTTTGCAACCATATTTACCATATGATTAAGATCTTAGGCATGATACTCAATATTAAAATTTTTGAACCATTCCAAGTAGTCCCATACAACATTTTAGTATTGCTTCAATATTTATTATTTCATGGTGTGAACAACTCTAACTTACTTTACCACTATTTTTGAATCACCCTTAACAAGCAACCTTTTAAATCCATATTCATGAGCAATTTGGAGGCTAATCAGGAGTGCTCCATATTCTAAAATATTATTCATGCATTCAAAGGACAATTGGAAGGAGTATCTATAAGCTTCATCATCAGGGGCATAGAAGTGAACCCCAACTCCATTTTTAATGTTTGAACATTATCCATCACAATTCTTAGTCTAAATGGAGTCTTCGTCAAAAATAATAGATTAAGGATACATTTTCATGTACTCAACACTTCCACATACAATACTTCATTCAACTAGTATTTGGGATCTTCTAAGACATGAAGCATTTATGCCTCTCATTTTAGGTGAACCATCTTCCCATCCAAAGGTATAGTGGCATAGGACAAGTCTATTTTAACACTACTCCCAATTCTAGCAACCCATTTTCTTGATAGAAACATACCCCATTTTAGTGGATAATATAAAACAACAACATCTATACTTAGGAACTTATTAGGGTATTGTGCAAGCTACACCACTAGTCCTTTAATCATGCGAACAATAGGTACTTATATGGAATATATGGTGAGGAATCATCCATATGCTATAGTTATCCTTATAAAATTCTCATTTAGCATAGCTAGTGGCATAATGTTTTAAGATGTACTAGAGTCAAACATGTAGTTGTGGAAAATTAAACCATTAATTAATAGGATGGTATAAAATGGTTTGATGTCCATCTGACTCCCTACTAATGTTGTTCCTAAATAAACCTCTAGGTGATGTTTATGGGACTTTGATGTGTTCTCACTTTCCATAGGGAAAGTGAGAGAAGGCTCATCTTCAAAAATCTAATTGGCAATAACTTTATTAGTGAATCCCAAATACTCACGAGCTATACTCATATGCTCTAAAATTTTGAGCAATTCCACAAAAGGCACTATGACCTTCAATTACCTCAATACATGGTTCATGTTACAAATACTATATTTAGGTAGAGGAGTGTTAGTAGGTAGATTATTGACATACTTATTTGGGATACACCCCTCAAGCATCAAGGGGAGAGGATTTTAAAAACCTACATGTTTTACTTCACTTTTCAAGGGAGGCTTCCTAGGTTCATCCTTCTTGGGAATACTAGAAATAGGGGAGTTATATTATTGGCCTAAGTACTTTTTAGCTTGACATTATAAGGTGTAGAACTAGGCTTGGTGGAATTTTGGACCTCTATATTCCCTTTAGTCTCTACTTTAGGGGTAGTATAGTCTTTATCTTTTGGAGGAGCATTTTGATCTTTACTTCTCAAATTGTACTCCTTCTCTTGGGAAATTGTTTTGTGGATCATCAAATATTGGTCCTTAACTGATGGAGGTGAATCTCCATATTTTTATTTCAACATTGACCTTATATACACAAATTCATGAATAGGCAATTCATATTCATACATCATGTTTATTTCATAGATGAAATCTAGGGTTGAGACACTTACATTTTCATATTATCTATATAATTATTGAGTAGTGTTAGAATTCATTATCTCTATAGATGGAGAAGCAACTATCACATCTGGTTTATAAATTCTAAAAGTAAAACATTCATATGTTGCAGTATCTTCATAATTAGGGACATTTAAAGCACTCATAGCTTCCTCTTCAAAGGTGTAGCTTTCCATTTCTTGGAATTCAACAATGTAAATATCATCTTCATAAAATTTAGATTCAAATCCTTCTACATATAGACCATGATCATATTTTGTGTTACATGGGGGATGAGGGAGGAAGAAATTATCACACTAGGCAATATCAAAATCAATTACATTGACCTTTGTAACTAGAGGATATGGTACTTCATTTCCACCCCCTCAATTTTGGTTTCTTTCATGTTTTTCATCCCTCTCAAACCCCTTTCCCTTGTCATTATTCCTACATTAGAAAGGTGGCCTACCTTGACCCTAATACTTGGGATTTTTTCTTTCCTCATTTTTATGATCCCTCATATCATCATGGTCAGAAGAACCCTAAGATAGTCCCTTTTATGCTCTGACCAACTTGTAAGAGATCTCTTTCATATTTGTGGCTAGATTATTCATAATTTCCTCTTGATCTACACTCTTTTGGGAGGTTTGAGGGTTTTAAATATTTACCAAGTTGATATCATCTCTCTTATTTAAAGGCTTACCCATATCTTTAATGTTGTTCTTTATTTGGATAGACAAATTAAAATCCATCCCTAGATTTGTGGGAGCCTTATCTTTAAGATAATAGGTTGATTTCTTGTCAAATGCATCAAAAATACCTAGTCAAAGAAGTAACACCACTAGGTCTGATGTCCTCTAGTATCCTTCTCAACACTTTATTAAATCTAGAATGAAAATCCTTGACACATTCATTAGGATTTTTCTTGATGCTCTCAAATTTAGAAATCAATAATCTAGGATCAATGTTATCACTGAATTACATCTTAAATTCCTAAATCATGGACTACCATGTGTCTATGGACCCATCAGGAATGGATTTGAACCATTCCCAAGCCTCTACTTTAAGTGTTTTCACAAAGATTTTTATGCACACATATTCTAGGTCTATTTCATAATATTCTATAACATTTAAGGAGGATTTCAAATGTTATTCCCTAGACATGACATTGTTTCCTTGAAATTTAGGTAATATATTCCTCACTTTGATGAGAACATCATTAGGGAAACTAGGCATACCATTGATGTCGATAGGTCTAAACTTTGGGATCACAAATTTTATACATCCATTATCCAAACCTTTATCTTCTTCCCCGTCATTATCATTGCCTACATTAAACATCCTCCTTCTCAAATCATGGTCTCCTATCTTTAAATCTAAAGATGAAGATGAACTAGGGGATGAATGAGAATGAATAGTATGAGAAGGGCTTGAAGGAAGATAATTAGAATGAAGCCTTAATAGTTGAGTAGGGGGAGAAAGGCTTCTTCGGGGAGAAGGATCTTGACTTACAGGGAGCTCAAATTTATTTGGAGCACTTTGATATCCTTCAACCAAAGGGATATTTGAGGAAAAGGGGTAGATATAGTGGGGATAAACTAATCAGGTCTTGTTTGACTACTTGAGTTTTGGCCTACAATAGGCTTCCACACTTGTCTCCTTTTGGATGGAGCTTTTAACTTAGGTACAAGCTCTTTAGATGGATATTTTTGAAAATAAGACCTAGTACCCTCCAGATTTGCAAATCTAAATAAAACTCTTCAAGATGGAGAAGAATACATGTAGTAGGTGCTAATATTTGAACCTTGAAAAATAATAGAGTCACCACTAAAATCAAAAACTTCTATAATAGAACCAAAATAAATACTAACAACACATGACATATTGAAACTTATAAATACCAAAAATAACTCCAAAAACATTGTAAAAGCTCTCATAGCATGGGGGTGAGCATCCCTATGGAGTCAACAAGAAAGGTCACAAATATTTTAATGAACTAGAGATGAACAACTTAATGTAGTAACAACAGAGAATGAAATAAATAAAACACTTATAGCTCTCTACAAGTATTCTTGGTAACATGGGTAATAAGAACCTAATACTCGACAACAATGCCAGAAAGATGTTAGTTCTTAGTTGTACACATCTCTCACTTGGCCTTGTATTCTTGAGGAAAATGGTAAGCAAAGATGGAAAACCCACTTAATATATCATTGTATCTAGGGAAGGGTTTGACATCATGATTGGACCAAAAATAGAAAATGGCTAGGAGGCATCTATAAAGGGTATGGTTAGTTCCATGCTACTTCGGGATCTACCTAAACCAAGGTGAGAGTACCTAAGGGGTATCTTTAATCACATGAAGGGATTTAATGATTTAATTTTCATGGGGATTATTGGTACAAGGGAATACAAATCTAACTAGAACACAACCAAGCTTGCTCAATCCACCTAGTAAAGGTTATCACACAGAGTGATCAAATGTTTTAGGCTAGACATAAGATACTAAAGATATATATATATATATATATATATATATATATATAGACATGATTAAAAATTAAATTATAAATAACCTTTAATATTAGAGGGTTGAATAATAGATTACAATGCTGATCTTTAATGTATAAAACTCAAACACATGCTAAGTATATAATGTTTATACACTTACAGGCAAACAACACTTTGGATATGCAAAGGACATGTTAAATGTAGGGTAAAATAGGGTAGGACAAAACCATCAATTAATAGAGATTAAAGTGGAGGATTAGTAGATGAGCATAAAGAAATTCAAATAAACTATTATGTTACCTTTACAAAAAAATGTACCATAGATCTAAAATAAATCAAATTGAAATCATGCTAAAATAAATGAAACTAAAATCATGCACAAATGATATCCTTCAAGAACCCCTTATAATTGAATCCATAAGCCCATGACTACCTTTAAAAATATATCAACACCCTATTCCCAAATCTCAAAGTAGAAAGTATTTTATAATCTAGATATATACCCTAAATGACCACCCAAAAGATGAATACACCAGATCGCCAATCAACTAAGCATGTAAAACATGGTATGGTACTTCAGAAATAGATAAAGAATGTAAACTACAAGCAAATTTAATTTATCAATTGAATTGTAAATGAATACAATGTGTATTAAACAATATAATATATTAACACCATGTAAAAAAATCATGTGACAAGGGAGGCATGTATTATGCTCTCAAATATTGCTAATGATTTTAGATTAGAAATAAATTTGGCAACAAAAGTGTTACACAATGATAACTCTTTGAGGCTTTATCTCTTAAGCAAAAATTTAACTAACTCTTTTAAAGGTAATACCCCATTTACTTATATAATTGACCTAAGCCTATCATATTCCTAAATGCTCTCTTGTTGGAAGATTCCTTCATGGGCCTAGAGTCTTTTAGACCTTGTAACAAACATGATTCATTAGATTATGCTTGTGCTCTTATGATGATGGAAAACTTGATCCTCCGCTAAGGTAGAATATTTCTAGTTATCCATGTGGAGGATGCTCTTGAAAAGGACAAAATAAACCTTTGTCCTCTTTCATAACAAATAAAAAGGTCCCTTACCTATGCAAATGATTATAGAAAACTACCTTGAAATGGATGTGTCACTATTGAGAAAATTACAATAGTTTCTTATTGGGAAACAAGAAAAGAAAAATGGAGAGAAGAGAAGATATTAGTGGTACCATCTTAGAAGAGACTAAAATATATAATTATGACCAAAAGTTAATCTAAATAGCAAAATCCTTTGCCAACATGTTCTTATACCTAGTATATTCTTCAAGCATGGGGGTTAGACTCCCTTGGTCTAAGCCTTCTTTGTATTTGAATTTAACTTTGTACTCCTCAAGTCTAGGTGGAAATATTCTAAAGCATGCTTTGCTTTCATCCAATGAGTTCCTTGAGTTAGTCACAAGATGTATCAAGTGACACCAATTGCTTTATCTTGTTAACATTAAAGGTCTCTTGTGGTGCATCATTGAGGTTATTTAGAGTAGTGCATACTATCTCCTCCTTCAAATAATTTTCATAATAAAGGCTTACCATCTTTCTTTTCATGGCATCTATCTCTTTTATTACAATCTTGAGAGATTCCTCTTTTCAATTTAAATTGAGGATGCCATCTTTGAGCATCATCAAATGATGCATGATTGTCATTTTATATTCCTTGGGCCTTTTGTGATCATTTGGAGAAATGATCTTCTCTTCAATTAAAGTGTGTTTTCCCATATTATAGATCTCATATAGATTCTACAAAGATTCTTTCCACTTTTTGGTATCTACCTCATATAAAAACATTTAGGCATCAGACTCCCTTTTATTGTCCAGTATGTTTTTCAAGTATCTAAATGTTGAGTGGATTATTTATTTTGACCTAGTTCCCAAGTCTTCTTGTCATTCTTCCATTGCTCATCCTCTAGTTTTCAAGTCATCGATCTGATCAAAGTCAAATGATGCAAATGTGAGATGGAGAGGACTTAGAGCCATCCTGATAGTTGGAGTTAACAACATAGGATCACTTAGTAAATGATACAATTATTGGATCATAGCCTAGTTTTCTACCTTTAAATATGCCATGGTGGATTTTTATTTATCCATTTTTTGGGCCACCATGTTAGCCAAAACCTATGAGTTATGTTTCAGCTCATTCCTTGATGGTTCCCCTTGTTTATAGCTATAGATAATGTAACACTCAAGTGGAGGATCCATCTTCAAATCATCTAGTGGAGGGATGCGTATCTCTACATTAATTTCTCATACAATGGTGAAGGTGGTTTTAGAATGTGTTTTAGAATTTTTAGGGGGCTTGGCCTTATGTGCATGAGTGATATTCATTACATCAATCTCCCTAATTTTACTCATAATGTCCCTTTTCTCCTTGACCTATTATTCAACCTATAGAAGAGGCCTAATCCAGAACCCCATTGATGTGGTGGAGATTGATATTGGCCTTGAGATATTAAAATGTGGTTTCATCAAAGTTCTTCATGTAGGGAGCACCATAGTAGGTTGTAGGCTCAACATAAACTGCTCAATCTCTTCATCACTCTCTTTCTCCTCACCACCTTTGTTTAGTCTATGTTTCCTCTCTAGGTTTGGATCTATCTAATCTAAAACTTCAAACTTTGACCCAATATTATGAGACCATTTGAGAAACTTTTTAATTGAACACCCTTGTTTAGCTGACTACCTAGAAAATTGTGTAGACACTTCACCTTCTTTATTTGTTGGATCCTTGTGCATGGATGAGGCTATGGTGATATCCTTGATACCTTCAGGAAACTCTCCACCAATCATGGCCTCATGACCATTATTTTGGGTTGGGTCATGAACCTTCATGTGAGGAAGGAGACTTTGTGGTACTCTAATTAAAGCTACCCTTCCAAAAGTACCTTCCTCAACTTCTTTATTCAAATCATCTAGTTCCTTATCTATTTTTGTATGGGTGGGGGTAACCATTTGCAGGTTTGTTACCCCACATTCTTCCACACTCTCCTTCTCCTCTGGTGTTGAACTTAACACCTTTAGAGGGGAAGGGACATATTGTAGTAAATCTAGAGCTGCCTATAAGCTTTCTTGCCTAACCACTACTCCATAATCAGTGGTGAATTGAGTTTTTTACTTGAGATCCACTTTGGTTCTCTTATAATATTATTTCAACTCTTCAACTCCACCTTAATTACCTTGGCTTGTGATTGGGTGATGACATTTTCAATAAATGTCTCTATATTTGGTGAGACTATTTCCTTTACTTGAGGGGCCTGAGCTTGCATGGCCACCTCTACTCCAACTTGTAAAACATTATCAAAAGACAAAGGATCATATGAGGTTAGAATTTCTTCCTCATTACCTTTAACATCTTCTACAATGGGACCCTTTTCTACAAATAGACCCATCATTGGGGCCTTCACTAGGGTTTGGGGTCTTTCCCTTAGAGTTATCTACCTAGTTTTGACTTGTGGAGGAGTGAATACACACTACTTATTCATCACCTTAGTGATGGCCCTACCTTCATTTAAATATTCATCATTACTCATATCCCTTAGTTTTTATTCATATGAGGACTGATCATCCTTCCTCTTTACAAGGATTTCTTTGGAAGGTATGTATTTAAACATAACCTCTTTCTTCCTAGCAGGAAATCCACTTAGAGGTTACAAATCCCTCTTAATTCTCTTCTATTTGGGATGTTGTCCTTCATCCTAACCTCTTCTCTTCCTTAAATATGTCTTTGGGGAAGGGGTAACTATTGGTTGTTTTATTGGTAGAGTAAGTGGAATAGTAGCCAAATTGGCCATTGGGGTGGCTACTGGATAGATGGCATTCTTGGGGATCCTTTTGCTGAAATGGATATAGGGGTGGCACTAGCCAATGTAAACTCCCTATTAGTAAATTTTTTCCAATTTTTAGCCATACTTATTATTTTTCAAAAGGATAGTTCAACCTTGGACTACGATGCTATTATTTGCTCCACATCAATTGAATTATTGAAATCAACATCACCAAGCTTGTATTTCCCCTTGCCTTTCACTACTGGTGGTTGAGCTAAAATATCACCATTGTTTTATGGGAAAAAAACCTTTTATCTTTGGAAACTATATGAGTTCTTAGAGGGCATGGGTATCATAATCACTAAGATTAACTCTATTTTCCTTCAACCACTTGAAGGTTCTTCTCATAATTAAAAAGGCTCTCCAAGGAATGGAGTCATTCTCCTTAACATTGAAGTCTACCTATGAGATATCTTGGGCTTCAGTATTGGTTTTAATATACATTGAATATAGTGTCATATTATCATCTACTATGTCCTTATGGATGGGAGTGATATTGTAAGCAATAACCTCCTACACTATTAGCCTCATGTAATCCAATTTTTTTATTTCCTCCTTGGTGGTGTAGTCAAAATAAATATCTTCATAATGTGATTGATGTAGAATCACATTATTCATCATGTTCACCAGTCATATAATATCATAGTTGGGCTTGGGTGGCATCTTATCAATTATATAATGGCCCATTTCTTACTCTAATCCTTTGGATTTAGTGATTTAAGGGCATGAATAATATCCAATTTAGACTAGATGTTTGAAGGGATTATTCACCTTATTTGCAATAATCATCTTATGTGGAGGCACCATCTATCAGCTTAGCTCCATTACTACCAACTTATTATCCAAGTATCTTGGAAATATATGTGGACACCTTGAGTAACCACTTATTCTAATATAGATGAATATCTTGAATTGAATATAAGAGGCACCATATCTCTTAATTATTTACTTGGTCACCTTAGACATTCTATTGAGTCTTCTTAAAGGAAAGAAAACACTCATCATAGTATTGAAGAAGCAATTTTATACCCTATAAAAATTCTTCTTGAAGCCATCCATAGTGTTTTTTGGGTATATCTCATGAATTCTCATCCCATTAGGGTTCTTAGTGAGCCCCTAAAATGTCTTATTATGTACTAGGTTGTACATTAAGTAAGAGGACTTATAAAATGTACTTTTGAATGCCTCTTTTGAAATAATTACAACCTAGAGCTACATCCTATGCTTATGTAGATTGTCACTCATAATGGTGGCACAATCCAACTTCTTCTATCTCTCTAACATAAAAATTAGGATTAAGAACATTCAGGGCTCAAATTTTTCCTCAGTGGGAATACCATAAATCCTTGTGGCCATGTTGATGATGTACTAGGGAAATTCATTGAATTCTACAAGTTTTATACTTTTGGACATCTTGGAGACCTTTTACCTTCTCTTGGCTAGCCAGTAGGAGTTGATAATGTCCCAAATTACTTTGGCCTTTTTCTCTATGTACTCCTAGTATTTATCTAGGGAGAGTGTAATAATTTTAAGTTGGGGAAAAATTTTGAGCATGGTACTAATGTCCATAGGGGTGAAAGAGAAAAAAATTGAATGACTACCATCGATGATGGTCTTGGTGTTTGATTGGTATGCCTAGGCACATGTAATAACTAATTCTCGATATGGGGTAGCTAAGGGGAATGTTGTCACAGGGGCTATATAACTCATGCCAATATTAATAAATATTATGAGGGGGTTTGGCCACTATAAGACATTTAATAGGGCTAAAAAATCTAACCCTTAAATATCTATATCGTTAATCGCATCCAAGATAGAGACAATGTTGATCTTCATAGAAGTCAAGGATTCCACCATCTTTCCTTACATTTCTAGTGTAATAATTTGAATTTGAACAAACCATTGACTCAAGAAACCCTTGAAATACTTATAAAATCCTTTCAAAGAACACAAAATAATGAGCTAAAAGAGCACTTACTAATAATTTAGAGGGTTCCACATAATAGAAGATAAAAATCTATGAAGAATTCACCCTAATAACTTTCTCACACTACACGTAACTAGAGTACACAAATAAATGAAAGGCACAAGTAGATGTAGAAGCTCTTAATTAAAAGGGTAAATTCAAATGAGGGAAAATTCCTTAGTTATAATACTTTGTATTTTAAAATTAGATTTGCTATTAATGTTTTAAAGCTTAATGGATATTTTCCAACTACCCTCTTTAATCACATGTGTTTGCTTTTAAAGAAGAGAGGGAAGGTGCAAATGCTTCATTTATACCTGATAATTCTCCTCATAACATGTGGATCCATATAAGTGGAAAATAAATTATGGTAACTTTTTGGTCCCTTGAGGACTATTGCACTTTTTCACTTGCTATTTCCTTTGGTGCAGTGGTGAAATATGCCTAAAGCTCATTGAGGGGTGTAAGAATGCCACATGTCATTATTTAACATTAAAAATCTATTTTTTGGGCCTTTAGGGGCCTTTTGAACCTTGTCCACCAAGAAGTAAATGAAGAAATTTTCAAAAAGGGCCCAAAATCTAAAAAACCCCAAGGAGATACCACATGGCATCACTTTTATTTCCACATTTTGGCACTTGGGCCCTAGAGACTTTTTTCATCTTTCCCACCAAAAGGTAAGTGGGGAAATCTTCAAAAAAGGGCCCAAAAATTATAAATATCTGAGAACCCACCACATGTCAAACTGAGATGTAAGATCGGACTCTCTGCCACTTTTTACCTTTACCCTAACTTTCTTCATTTGGGAAAGAGTGGGAGATCCTATTAACCCCTACCAAGATTCATAAAAGTCCCCTGAGATAGACATATGTCCTTCATTTAGTTCATTATTAAATTCCTCACCTTAATAACTAAAACACATTGAAGGTGAAACTCAGTAATTTCATCTAGGGCCCCAAAATTTCTTATTCAAACATAAGGTAACAAATCCACTTGGCTATACTTGTATCTTCTTAGTGTTAATCATCTCACCATAAAACCTTTGATTGAACTTTGTAATTCCTTCAAAAAAGTTGAAAATTCCCTTTATCTTCAAAAATTTCCCTTTGAACCTATTATATACATTCTTCTAAAATTTTATAAGGGAAAAATGCCCAAAGGAAATAATCCTTTGAACATTTTACAGAGGCAAAATGACCCTTCAAAGGTGCCCTTTGGGAATCTGGTAAAGGCAAAATGCTTGATGTAAAAGTTCCTTAAGAGCTTTTACAAGGGCAAGATGATCCTACAAACCCTTTGGGCCTTTTATACAGTTAAATCATTTGAAGGAAAAGTACCCTTTAAATTTTTTGCTGTAAATAAAAAGTGTGAGACAAATTATCTGAAAACATTTAAGACCAAAATACAAGGGATGGAATTCTTTTAGAACTTTTGAAGTGGATAAAATGTCCAATGAAAATAAGTGTTCAAGGTTTTGGTCTGAGACATAAATATTGAAGACCCATTTCCATTAGGTAGTGTGTTCGTGCAAAAGGCTTGAAAAGATCTAAGGGAAAAAACATTTCCACTAGGCAAAATCAAGACAAAGGACTTGGAAAATTATAAACATGAACGTAAATTTTTGAAGGAAAACATAGATATAGGATTGGGGATAGTGACTTAAACATTGATAATCAACCCATTTTGGACTCAGGCATTTTATTGATAAAGACCCAATTGCTCCAGTGTAATTTTTGTCACTAATATATTCCACTTACTATTTGCCATGGGATTTAGGGAACAACTTCTGGATTTCATGACTTTAACCATTAACATTGACTTTCAACATGTTTGGATATCTATTAGGAACCATGATTTAGCTCAGGGAAGGATTAAGAATTGATCTACTACTAGCTAGGCATCCATATTCATGATAGATATGCCTTTGTCTCCACTCAACATCTTGATCAACTGTCAACCAGGCATCCACAGCCCTAGTGGATATTACCATAATCACCTTTGCTTGGAAAGCTTTTGATTTTGTAATAATATGTTATTTTTTATATTTTTAGGTCTTTTTGGGGTTTCTAAAAAATGTTGGGAACTAGGTTATCCATGTTTAGGGATTTCATCATATGTTTGATCCATAGACAATCACCTATGGTTGTAACTTTTGTCCTAGGAAAGGATGTTTGTAAAGTGTAAACATGACTGTGTCTTAATAATTTAAGCTTTCATCCCACATGTAAAATTCTTTTTCAAACCAAGTTTAGATCAAGATAAACTTTAAAACCTTATGAAATAACTAGCCTATCCATTAATCCTTACAAGTTTCTCTAGATTATAACATTAAGCTCATATTTCAAACCCTTGGTCAACATATGTTTAAGATTAATACCTATATTTCTTAGCTTGTGGAATTCCTAAGTAATCAGGTGAATATTGAGATGAGAATTGTCTAAAAAGAATTATTTAAAAATAAGGAACAAATCAAGAGGAAATAAACAAATAAATATATGAACTATATACAAACAAGGGATGAGAAAGAAACTAAATTAATACCTATACTAACTACGTAAAGTAACTACCCCTAATGTGAAATGGAATGTTAATTAGCCTACTATAGAGCCTTGAATCATGCTTGATTTCATTTAGTGGCCTCTTATTATGGATGGGAGAATTTGCATGCTTATGTCATCTAGGTGATGTAGCTTGGTCTCCTACCAACATTCTCAGATGCATATATCAAAGATATAAATCTAAGACCTAATCATATTCCTTCAAAATTATTCTACTTTTTAATAAGATTGATAGCTATACTTCATTCATAGATATATAGTGGCTTATATCAACTTTACCCAATAATGGTAGCTTGATTAACATCCTTAGACTAATGTCTTGATTGGGTTATTTCTAAGGTGGATGTGGAATTCCAATCTTTGCATAAAAATATTACAAATTATCCCAAAAGGATTCTTCATCCTAATTAACTAAATGATGTTCATTTGGATTCCCATCAGAAATATGTTGGTCCCATACTCTTGGCCTCTTGATGAAGTCATATGTCAATCCCTTATTTGTTTCACTTTATTCATCTTCATCTTTAGGGAAGAAAGGTATCTCTTCTATCCAATCAGTCTCCAACTTATCTTGGTTTATTACCTACAAAATAATATCATCTTCTAGGAGCTCTAGATCATTGGTGAAATCCTTAGATGAAGCATCCATGTGTTGTTGTATCCCATCATCTACCATCTCCAACTCTTTAACTCCATTTAAGAAGTCATGGTATGACTTTTACCAGTGATCATATTATTTAGGAGTATTCTCCATTTTAGAAATAAATCTATATAGGTTGTCTTTTTAAATGCCCTCTAAATAAAAATCATCTTGTACTTGATCCATATCCATTTCTAATAATTTTTATTCATTTGTAGATGTTCTAATAATGATATCTTGTTGTTATTCAATTGTAATCTCTTTTACATCTGCAGGAATACAAGTCATCTCAGATGTACCATATTCAATTGGCTCATCTTCATCTTCACTTTCATCTTCAAATGGAAAATCAAAGGCTTATATGAAGGATTTAAAAGTTCTTACAAAACTAGATATCCCTAAAACAAATTCTTGATTGGACATAATTTTAGTTGTATCCCTTTCACCTTGAGATGATTCAAAAACATTGCAATGATTATCCAAATCTATATCACAAAAACTCATTTGTACATTTTAAGATGATCCATTATTGATATTATCATGAGACCTATTTGGAGGTCTATTAAATTTTTTAAAGGAATTTTTTTTTTAGAGCCTTCCCTTGTATTTATTACTTATTTATACATCTAAAGAAAGTTAGTGCTCAATTTTTGGACCATTTTTAATATCAAGTCATTTAGATTTTTTGGTGTCTCAGGCTCATGAACTAGATCATTACTACTGGTTGTGAGCATTAGAGTTCTATGATTTTATGTATGTGATCCACCTATAGTGCCATTCAAGAACTCTAGGTTTTGGCTAGGATATGTATGACTTAAGGGAAATTGGTTATGAATTTATGTTAATGTAGGTATACTAGGAATGATATTCATGATGGGCCAATTTGAATTTCTATTAGGCATGGAATATGCCATCTAACCTTGAAGCTATAGTTGGTCATTAATGATCATGACTTCATAGTAGGCCTGAGTCAATGTGTTTATGATTGGAAGATACCTTTTTAGGAACACAAAAGTCATGGGATCCACAACATCCTTATAAATTTCTAAGGCTAAAGCCTCATTAAGTCTAAAAGGGGTTAGATTTCTACTAAACATTTTTTAAGACTGAGCATTAAAGGATATGATGGTTTCATTAACACCCCTTTTAAGTGTGTTGAAATACTAATACCAGACATAGGGACTAAATATTTTTCAAAATTAATCAATGAATACATTGTTAAAGTCATCCCAACTAGTAATGCAATCCTCTATAAGGTTAAGGAATTATTTATATGTAGCATCTTTAAAAGTGAATGGGAACAATCTACATGTTACATATTTGTGAACTACATTTAATAATATTAAAGCATCCTTGAATAACTTAATATGTTCTTTAGTAGTGATAACATTACTATAACTGAAAGAAGGAAAATATATTTTAGGATTTTGAGGAAGATCATGTACTATAACTAGCATATTGATTGAAGAACCACCTATCCAAGCCATAGCTTGAACACATGAGTACCTTGAACTAGTGAAGTGTTTGTAACTTTGGGAATTTATCTCACCTAAGCCTCACCTTGGGTAATTACATCTCATGAATTTGAAACCTATTTAAAATGCATTGCATCAAACTAATATTTGTAAAGTACAATGATTAAGTTTGCACGTTAAACCAAATTTGCATAAATATATGTAAAGCATGTTTATCTTTAACTAAATTAGCTCAAAGATACATATAGATTGATGAATGTGAGGGATATTTATACCTTTAAGCTTGAATGAACTCAAATTTGTACAGAACTAGTCAATCTTTGTATAAAATTGATATTACTAACCTTAAACATGGGGAGTACACAAAGCATGAACTACCTTTGCATGAATGCCCATGTATTTCTAAATAATATCAATCTTTATCTAAAGTAAGCACAAATATTTCTCTAGGACCATCAATATAAATGATCTTTACATAAATATGATAAAATAAGCACACATATGTGTTGTCATATAAAATGTCCAAATTGATAGTTTGAGTGTGGCTTGTGACACCCTATCCATAAGACCTTCTTGCATTCTCTTGTGACCCTTGTAGACACCATTTTGCTCATTTTCAGTCATTTGTATCCTTTTAGATAGTCATTCCACCTTAGCCAAACTCTATTTTTTAGGCCAATCCTATCCCCCTAGGTCTTGAGCCTATAAGATAGTAGTGCCATACTTGGACAATAGCACTGGACCCTAGGGTGTCCCATTTTTTTTGCTCCTTTATAATCACATTTTGACCCCAAATAGTCATTTCCATCTAATTCCTATCCTTCATCATGTCATCCTAGTGTGAATACATCTAACCCATGGTTAATAGTTCTATATATAATCCCATTTAAAGTTAATTTAGAGAGGAGAGGTGAAAAATATTACAAATCAAGTAAGAATACAAAAAAACCACTAAGGTAAGCTTTCTTATTCTCTACATATAATCACCCAACATAGCTTCAAGCATATTCATACTCTCACACCAATCCCTAGCCACCTCAAGCACTCTCAATATGGATTTTTTGCATTTGTATTACACTATTACATAAAGTACATCAAGTGTGAGAACTAAATATGGATTTATTCCTCTTTGAAGTATTGGTATGTAGGCAGTGTGCCCATACAAGGGGTGTGGATCACACGTTCAATGCATATTACACACACTAACCCCCTCTTTTAAAGTGATTTAATGTTTTTATATCAAACATGATGGTGGGTTAGGGTTTGAAGATTAAAATAAATCTATAATGAGTTCCATCAACATTAAACACTCAATATTTCATAGGCAATCTCACATAAGAATAGTGCAAAGAACCCAAAAAAAATCAGTCTTTGTAAGTAATTTGGACAATAGTGGTAGAAAAGGACAATAGCACTAGACCTCAAAGTGTCATATTTTTGGCAGTGCTATCCTTTTTTACTAAATTAAATCTAGATTCTAATTTTTGACACTATCCTAGTACTACACAACTAGTTTCAGACCCTACAACAATCATTTCAACCTATTTCAAGATAAGTTATATTTTCTATTTATTTATTAGTATTTTTAGAAAAATAAAAAAAAGATAGATAAATTATACAAATTAGGACTATAATTATTGAAATTTTATTTACTAATTTATTAATATAGACCCTTGAATAAAATAGGAATAAAATTATATTATTCCTAAAATAGTTAAATCATTTGGTGAACCCAACTTACTTTGTTTGCATAAAAAAACCCTAGAAACCCTAGGATAAATTCCTTGTTGATTTTTCAATATTTTTTTGATTTTCTCCTACATATTTAAATCATAAATTCACATGTAATTTTTAATATTTCCCTTAGGTTTTTAATTATTTAAAACCCTAAATACCTATAATAGGTCCTGATATTTTTCCAGTATTTTTCTAATTTTTTTATTGTATATATAAATTAGAATTTCACATTTAATTTGAAAAATTACCATTGTAATTTTGAAAAAAAAATCTTTTAAACCCTAGTTGAACTTACTATGTCCCTTTGATTTTGAGGTATCACCTTACATCTAATTTTTATTTCACATTAAAAATAAATAAAAAATGGATCTCACTTATTTCAAAACATTTCCTATAAATAATGAGTCCATACTTGGTCCTATCATGTATATGAATGATGAAATTTACTATATGTTAATACAAAGATTCATTCTTTCCCTTTCATGCTTACTTTCCATAATATGGGATGATATTAAGAAAGTTAATGTTAAACATGTTAAGATCCCTTTTCTTCTAAGTAATGTTTACTTTTCTTTAATACAAGGTTTCGTTACATACTTTCTCTCTCTCATATGGAATAATTTTTAAGTCTATCTAGCTAAACATATTAGAAATGTCATATCACAAGTAAATTTTTTTTATGCATTAGTACACAATTTCATGTTCTTTATCCCTTGCTTTCTATCCCTCGTGTTAAATAATTATCAAGTCTACCTTAATAAACATATTATATATGTTATATCACAAGTCAATTTTTTCTATTCATTAGTTCACAATTCCATGCTCTCTATCCCTTTCTTGTTATCTCTCATGTGTAATTATATTTATAAACATATTTATATATAATTTATAAATCCAATTTCATGCATTTCATTCCACAAACATGATTTATACCAGATTCATATAACTCATTGGCTACTTTTGAGTATTTCCCTATCACTACTAGACACAAACAAACACTAGAGATTATATCTATTTCCCTTCCCTTAAAAATTAGTACATATAGCTCTTATCCCACACCTAATGCCACCTATATGCATATATTAGATCATGTATTACATGCTATTACCCAAGTTTATGAAGATAGGCTGGTTAATTACACCCATGGCTATAGCTTTATCACTTAGGTTAGCACCCCTTCTGATATAGTTTCAGTTCTTGAGCTCCTTCAATGATCATATGTTTATAAAGATGTGTTATATAAATCCCTTCATAATACTAGAATTATTATTTCTATTGAACCAACTTATTTTTCCTCTATCCTCAACACAATTCAATGGACTAAAGAGCATATTTCCTTTGAGAAATAAGATTTACCCCTATGCCACATCATTGAATAACATCTACCTATGTCTATTAAATTAATAATTAATAATGTATGGGTAAAAAGAGTGTTATTTGATAATGGTTCAAGACTCAACATTTCCAACATCTCTTTTCTTAAGAATCTTAATATACAACCTCAAGATCTAGACCATTTTGACATGAACATCAGAGGATTTGACAACATTCCATAGAAAGTCATGGGTTAAATAACACTCAATCTTACTCTGGGGCCTAAGACACTACCAAATACTTTACAAGTCATGCCAAATGACTTCAATTATAATTTATTACTTGGTCAACCTTAGATTCATGATATGCATGCAGTCCTTTCTACACTCCATGCTTGTCTAGAATTTAGTCACAAAGGCTACATCTACATATGACCAATAGAAAATGAACCTTTTAAATACTACGAGGTTTCCAAATATCCATATAATTACATTTTACACTTTAATATTGGCAATATACCTACACAACCGACTACTCATAGTGTACCCTCAAACCATGCAACACATTAAAAAATTCCAAGCTTTATAATAGCACCAAATCACCAATTTACTTCCCATTTTGAACTTAAATGTCTTAATAAGATGGGATATCATGGAAAAGGTATTGGAAAGCATAAAAAAGGAATCATCAATCCTATTCAAGCATCCACACAACATGGAAAGCAAGGAATGGGATATCAACTTACCTTTCTTCATGATAAACCTTCTTTTGTTGCCTCAAATCATATAAAGTTTTATCCAGTCATTACACATGTAGAAAATACAGTTAATCATACTTATACATTATCATTGGTCTATCCTAATCTTATTGATGATATAGTTTCAATAGATATCTTCACATTAGATGAAATATCTAATGACTAATCCATCCTAAAAATTTTTAGAGCATATGAGGACCTCCCATCTTACTATTATAAAAACATATTTCCTCATCACAAAAATGCCCATGCTTACTTTGGAGAAAATTTAGATTCTCCCCAGGACATATTAGTTGATTCAAATGATACTATTCCTTCAACCCCATACACAGTAGATAGTTCCACATTTCTTAATGAGGAAATAGTTTATTTTAATTTTGGAACCAATCAAGATCCCTACATTGTCTTGTTAGCTATTTCCCTCCAAAAGGAAGAGGATATAGATATTAATTAAACTTTAATAGATTTTCAAGAACTATTTTCCTGGCCTTACTTAGATATGCCAAGAATTGATACATCTATAATAGTCCATAGGATTCCCTTATACCCAGATGTTAAACTGGCTAAGTAAAAAAATTTCAAAATGCATCTTGAGGTGGCTCTCTTAGCCAAATATGAGATCTAACACCTCTTAGATGTTGGATTCATTCAACTAGTACCACACCCTGAATGGATTTCCAATATAGTCCCCATGGTAAAACCCAATGGAAAAATTTAGTGTTGTTTTTATTATTGAGATTTAAATAAAGCATGCCTAAAAGATGATTTTACCTTCCCTAATATTGACATGATCATATATTCCATAGCTAGGTATGAAATTTTATCATTTATTGATGGCTTTACATGATACAACCAAATCAAAATAGCTAAAGAAGATTAAGAAAAAACATCTTTGACAACACCTTGGGGTATATTTTGTTATATTGTCATTAATTTTGGATTAAAAAATGTTAGAGCCACATATCAATGTACTACAATGCATATCTTTCACAATTTGAATCACCATACTATCAAGGATTATGTCGATGATAGATTAGCTAAATCCAAATAATGACAACATCATGATATTGATTTATGAAATATATTTCAATGACTCAAGAAATATAATATATGATTAAACCCAAAGAAATGTGTGTTTGGAGTTACATCAGGAAAATTCTTATGTTTCATTATTTCTTAGTGTGGCATAGAGGTTGACCCTAATAAATTCAAAGTAATTATTGACATGCCACCTCCCATGAACTTAAAACAACTTCAATCCTTATAAGGCAAGATCCAAGTAATCCAATGTTTTTTATCTCAACTTGATAAAACTCAGTCATTCACTTGATTATTAAAGAAAGATACAAAGTTTATCTAGGACCAAGCTTATCAAGATATCTTCAACACAATCAATAAATATCTTCTTAATCTACTTGTTCTAATACCACCTATACCTGACAAGCCTTTCCTACTATATATCTTAGAACCAAATAATGAATTAGGACCACTCTTAGCACAACATGATGATCAAGATATTGAGTGATCATTTTATTATATCAATTGCACATTATTTGAGTATGAAAAAAATTAGTCCATGATAGAAAAACTATGTCTAACATTAGTTTTTTCCACACAAAACTTCAACATTACATGGTCCGTAATGAGACTTAGGTTATCACAAAAGCATATTTATTGAAATTTATAATGGTAAACCCACATATCTTTGGTCGCATCATAAAATGGATCATATTATTAACAATTTTTTACTTAAAGATAGTTCTCTAGAAATAAATAAAGGGCTAAATCATTGTAGACCATTTGGTAGCCAAACCACTCTTGGACACCAATCCTATTAGTGACACATTATATATGATTTTACTACCTATTTCACTCATTATGACACTTAGACCATGTTATTTGATGGTTTTCAATGTGCATTTGATGAAGGGGTAGACATTATATTTGTTGACCCTTCTGGTCACATAGTTCCTATTGCATATCGATTAAGCTTTTCCTGCACCAACAACACCAAAGAATATGAAGGACACAAATTAGGTCTATTTTCCACCCAATCCCTCCAAATTATATTTATTCAAGTCTTTTATCATTTATAACTTATATTCAATCAATTTAACGATGTCTATCAAACAAAATAAGAACATCTGATCCCATACCAGAACATGGTACAATGTTTATCATCACAGTTCGACTACTTTTCTATAGAAATTATACCAAGAAAAGATAATTGAAACATAGATGTAATGGGAAGTGCTACATATATGATTCCTATCAACATCAATGATGATCAATCTATTTTCTCAATTAAATGATTACAATCTCCATCAATATCCAACATGGAATTGATTCCCCTTTCTATCTTAGCCACTATACACAATTTTGCAACTCCAAAATAGTTTTTGATATCTATAACTTTCTAAAAAAAATTATTACACCAGACACTTTTTCATGAAATGATGAATTTAAGTTACACAAACAAGAAGTCTATTGTGTAATCATTTATAGAGACCTTTTAAGTGATGCTTTGATATAAAATTACTTTGATGCTTAACTTTAGTAGAAGCCAAAATTTCTCTTACATAGATACATGATATTGAGTGTTGTGGTCACTTTAGTGGAAAGGCCATGTCACATAAATTGCTTAAATAAGGGTACTACTGGCCCACCATGGAAGATGAATGTTCACAATATGCAAAGCTATGTGCTAAATTTTGACATAGTAAGCTATAACATGCACCATCATAACAATTTCAACCTATTGTCTCTCCATGGCCATTTATGTTATGGGGATTTGATCTTATTGTAAAGATTAACATTGAATCCACCGATGGGAATAAATTCATCATCATAGATGGAGAATACTTTACCAAGTGGGTAGAATCCATTCCTCTTCAATCTACCATAAGGGAGGACATTTGTACCTTTCTCATGACTCATATTATTTCATGCTTTTCCCTACCCACAAATATCATTTTTGATAATGAAACATCATTCAAGAACAAAATTATCAAGAAATTTGCATAAAATATAATATTAAACACATGTTCTCCCCTTCGTACTACCCATAATGAAATGGTCAAGTAGAGGCTACCAATAAAACCATCAACAACATTTTGAGCAAAATAGTAACTAAATTTAGAGATGATTGGAACAATCAACTAGGTTTTACATTATGGGCTTAATGCACAAGTATTCCTACAACCATAGGATCCACTCCTTATTCACTTCTTTATGGCATAGAAGTAGTCTTACCATTGGAATTAAAAATCCCATCTCTTTGTGTCTCCCTTAAAGGTATCCTCACTAATGACCAATATCAGAGAAAGCTTCTTCACCAACTCAAGTAGTTAGACCATAAATGCATTAAAATATTTAAACCTCTCAGAAGTTACTAGAAATGGATAAAATAATCCTATAACAAATGAGTTCACACTAGATAATTTAAAGTTAATGATCTCATTATTAAAGAAAATATTCACATTGTTAATGCCAAAAAAGAAATCAAAGGAAAATTCAAACCAAATTGGCTAGGTCCATACCTCATTATCCAAAATTTTACTCCTAAAGTGTACCATCTAGCCTCACTTAAAGGAAAAAAACTTAAAAATCCAATCAATACTATGCATCTACATAGATTCCATGTATAGTATTTCATTACACACATTTTATTTTACATAGTTTCTTTATGCTTACTTGTATATAATATTTAATAATTACTTTTATATATCTTATTTTTAATTAGTTTTACATAGTATCCTTATGATTTATTGTATATAGATTATTTAAAAATACTAAAATCATTCAAATAAATCAAAAACACCAAAAAATTTTCAATTATATGCATTATCCATTATTTACATTTCTACTACCATGCTAGACTTACATTTTGCTTTTCTATGCTATTGGATGTCAATTTATATACATTACCATGTTTTAATTAATCTTATTTGAGTGTGTGTAGTGACATACATATCCTTTATTACTTAACTCTACCCATTGAGGGGGCATCTTACTTATACATCCAAAACATACATTGTCATATTTACCCACTAGGGGCATCTTTTACATGACTACACCATACAGGTTGTCATTCCTACACCACACACTCTAGTTATCATATTGATGTACATTAATTACTATCTTAAATATATTAATCTATCAACACTCACTATTATACAACACTTATATATTTCTTAGCATATGACTAGTCTTATACTACATATTTTACATACTTTCACTTCTTACTTTGATTAGCTAGAAGTGATTGTATTTCTAGCATTTACATGATTTCCTTTCTTCATTTATGTAGCTATATGTGATTGAATTTATTAATTCCCATTTTGTCTCTTGTGTGTGCCTTAAGACATTTTCCAATATCCTATTCTTGTATTTTTATGTGTGCCTTAAGACATTTGTCAATGTCCTTTGCCTGTACTCTTCTACATGCTTATGGCCCTCATGCCAACTTTTCTTGTTTTAAATTGTATGAGTATGTGGAATTTGAAAATGCTTGTATTCCTATTTTCCTAGTTTGAGTGGCATGTACCCATGTCCAATATTCTCTTGGCCCCTTATCCACTCTTGTATGCTTCTTTATTCTTTCCTCGTGTGTTTGTTACTTATTTATTTCTCACTGTTTATAATGTGATGATCCACATCATGAATTATCTTTATTTCTTAGATGTCATGATGGAAATCATGCTCCATCCATCTTTGACAACTAAAAAATAAAATTTCTAGTTTCAATTCAGTATAATACACATGTTATTACATTATTATATCTATCTAGGCATACCCTTGTTGATCTAACAATATCCAACAGAAACTATGCTATATTGTGAGACATATTCTTGATTATCATTTCTATATAATGTATTTCATAGCATAACACACTTATATGGATATTTATTCTAAGGGAAGTCATTGTAGGGTATTCATTCTTATGCTCAAAAGAGGGGTCAATAAATAGGGGTTTTATCATAAATATCATAGCCTCTACTAGTAAAAAAATAGTTTTAGAACACTCAAAATAATAACTAAATAAAAAAATATGAAGAATAGACTAGGAAAATAGTGAAAAACATATAAAAGTGATCATAAATAGTAAAAGACAAGATCACCATACTTAGACTACAACACCAAACAATAGGGTGTCATGTTTTTGGCACTCCTTTCTAAATAGCAAAAAACCTAAATTTTATAAAAATAGATAAAAAGGTCATTTATAGTTTGATCAGTAATAGTTTAGCTTATATTGGGTAGTTTTATTACATTTTTTATTAGAGAATATAGATAAATGGGTCATCATTCATGACATGATAGATCTCACTTATAGTTTTAGATAGGGTAGTTGGTACAGTTTCTAGATCATAATCCATGTTATAGAAACTAGTGATTGGGGGTAATGTGCATGACACATTTGAATTTTTTCCTTTTTGAGTTTAGTATATTACCTAGGTATTCTCAGTAGTTGAGTGTCTTATTCCATTTTTAGGTGGTTGGTATCATTCTTGAGTGGCTTCCAAATAAGCCTAGTTCTTAGTTTTGAAGTGGCTTTCATACAAGCCTAATATCCACCTCTCAAAGTGGCTGAGATTGGCTTAGTTTCTAATACACATTTAGCTATCCATGCCACATTATCATATTATAGATCATTTATGTTCTTTAAAATCCATCTCATACAATGCACATTCATAATGGTATTAGTTCATAGCTTCACTTAGTGGGAAATGATGGAGCAAAAGTTCTAGCTAGCCTTTGTATTCTTGAGCCACCTACTTAGAGAGATTATAAAAATATTAAAAATGTATATTAGTACACACATGATCACATAAATTCATTTAGTGGATGACGATGGAGCTAAAGGGACAGCCTTTGTATTCTTGATCCATTCTTAGGGAATCAAGAACTTAAATTCATCTGTGATATTACTCTTGGTTCAACACATACCCAACATTACTCAATATCACTCAAAAATCACTCAACATCACAATAGGTTTTTTATTAGTTCATTTACTCAGTGAGGATTATTCAATCTTTTCTCTTTCTCTCTCTCTCTCTTACCTAACTTTTGTGCATTCTTATTTTAGACATATCATTTCTAGTAAGAACTAATCTACTCTTTATTATCTCTTACTGATTTAAACTTCATGATGTTCTCTCTCTATGAACACTCCACATCACATATCTTCATGGGCTTCACCCTTGAAGGTAAGTTCAAGTACTCTTTCTACTTTTCCTTTATCTAAGTATTTTGCTTTGCTACATCACTAGAATAAAAGAGGGCAAATGTAGTCATATAAAATGTCCAAATTGGTAGTTTGAGTGTGGATTATGACATATTATCCATATGACCTTCTTTCATGATCTTATAAACCTTATAGACACCTTTTTTCTCATATTTCCATCTCAACTAAACTCTATTTCCTTAGTCAATCATATCCCTCTAGGTCTTGAGCCTATAGGACAAGAGTGCCATACCTAGACAATAGTGCCAAACCCTAGGGTGTCCCATTTTTAACACTCCTATATAATCACATTTTGAGCCCAAATAGTCATTTACATCTTATTCCTATCCTTCATCATGTCGACCTAGCACAAATACATCTAACTCATGACCAATAGTTACCTATTAAAGCCCATTTAAAGTTCATTTAGAAAGGGGAGGTGATAAATCCTACAAATAAAGAAAGAATATAAACAAACCAATAAGTTAAACTTCCTTATTCTCTACATACAATCACCCAACATAGCTGAAAACATTTTCAAACTCCCACACCAATCCCTAGCCACCTCAAGCACTCTCAATTTGGCAGTTTTTCACCTGCATTACACTATTGCATAAAACACATCTAGTGGGAGAAATACATATGGCTTGATCCCTATTTAGAGTATCGGTATGTAGGTATCATGCCCACATAAGGGGTGTGGATTACACATTTAGTGAATTTTACACACACTAACCCCACCCCCTTTTCATGTGATTCAATTCATGTTTATCAAGCATAATGGTGGGTTAGGGTTTGAAGATTAAAACATCTCTACAGTGAGTTCCATCAACACTCTATATTTCATAGGTAGGATCACATAAGAATAACACAAATAACCTTAAAAATTAGGTCTCTGTGAGTAATTTGGACAATAGCAGTAAAATAAGACAAGAACTCCAAACCCTAAAGTGTCTTATTTTTTGTGGTCATTTCCTTTCACCAAATAAAAGCTAGATTTTGATTTGTGACACTATCCCAATCCTTCAAAGATAGTTTTAGACCCTACAATAGTTGTTTCAACCTATTTATAGATAAATTATATTTTCTCCTTTATTATTGCTATTTTTAGTAAGGTAAAAAGGATAGATAAATTATACAAATTAGTATTGTAATCATTGAAATATTATTTACTAATTTATTAATCTAGACCCTTAACTAAAATAGGAATAAAAATCCATTATTCCCAAAATAGTTAAATAAATATGAAAAAAATACATCAATCTTTGATCAAAACACACCAAAATTAGAAAAGATTCTACAAATTCACAAAGATCTAGTTAAGGCCCTCATTATAGTGGCAATGAAGCTCCTCCTCTTGATGCATAAATGTGTACCATAGGTGCCCAGAGTGTTTAAGGAACACTTATGATTTTAGAGTTCCTAATAACTCAATGCATGAGTTGTGGGTTACAATAATCTTGTTATCTATTGGTGGAATAGAGGTAGACCAAGTGACTATTTTACAATATTTATAAAATTTGGTGGTTGCGAACCATCATGGCCGAATAACATGTCTATTTAAAATATGCAGTATACTATGCCAAGATTAGTGAATTATGATCAAGAAATAATCTAATATGGATATTTATAATGACAATTAAACTAAGGTGATATATTTTTAAAAGGATCAAAATTAATGGTAAGATAGAAATAAATGTTTCTCATCTTCATTCCAAACATCATGACAAAGTTCAAATTTCATCTAGGCATGCACTTAACTAATGTGTAACATGAAACAAATTATGTTGAAATCCTATCACACATTAGGAAAACTCTTAAGGAAGGTGGAAATAATAAAAATAAGATCATGGTTCACTTTAAAGATTTACCCCTACAAGAAAATAACATCAACCTAAATGTAAGAAGAGTAAGAAAGTGAAATGAACCTAAGGACTTTCAATCAACCTAGCATTGGCACATGTTAACAACTCTATAATCAGATGTACACATAAATAATTCATAAGAACCATTCAAATCTAGAAATTAGAATAAAAAAGTGAGAGAAAATCCATGATAATAATGAACACAATCAAATATTAGACAATCTTTCCATAATTCATTACTTATATTAGTTTTTCCTAATTTACAAAGTAATTTGGATCTAGGAACTCCCTACCTTTTTGATAAATGATAATGCTACTTTTATAAGATATAAGGCAACATGTCAATGAGTCTCATATAATTATATGTGTACATGTGTATAGGATAGATGTCCTGTATACAAAAGTTATATACTACATTAAACTTTCCTAAGTGGACTGAACTATAGGCAATGTGATTATAATTTTCACCTACTTTTACAAAAAGAATATTTTATTTTTCACCATTTTAAAAAGATTATACCAAAAAGAATATACTTAACTAACCTTTCCTTGGGATCCTTGTGATGATGAAGTCCCCTATTTCTAATTAAGAACCTTAATTTCTCCCTAGTGTTCTTCACTAATCAACTTCAAGTTAATAATAGGTTCCATGAAGATATCATATTCTTGATAAGCTAGGTCTTCAAAGTCCTTATCATTTCTTCCTAGGGCCTCCTTAATGCTCCTTACTTCAACAATATTTTATTCTATTGATAGGACCATATCGATGACCCTGTTGTTGTTTGTCCCAGATTTGCCTTGGCTTTTACTCCTTACTTCCTAGATGACCAAGGTGGTCATGTGCTTTAATTCTTCATCTATTATGAGGCCCATGGGGATAAGCATTATTTTTTTAGTGATCATGGTCCCAATGAATTATTATATCCTATCTATTAGTACCTTGTTATCTCTAAGGGGTATTTCTAGGCTATTGTACCATGTACTCAAACCCTTGATCTTGTATACAATCAATCCCATGGATGTGTTTAAGTGAGCTAAGATGATATTCCTAAAACCAAGGATTTGATCATGTACCAAGATTTGGACCAATTCCTTTATTTTTTCATTTTAATTCTCCCATTAGGTGATTAAGCTTCTGGTTTTTGTATCTTGCTAGCCCAATACATTTTGTCTCACCTTTATTAACTTTATGGAGTCAAACATATCATATAAATATGCTTCAAACATATTTATCCTAGCATTAGGAATTGAAAAAATAGCTTGCCTTTCCAAATTATCCTTTTAATATTGTATATTTTCCCTTTAATATTGCAAGCCTTTGATGGAAAGCTATAACTAGGATGATTGTGATTGAGCAAATTCAAGAACATTTTACTCAAATATGGGGTTTTCACCTACTCTATGCCCTTTAGCAAGAATAAAACTAACAAATGGTTCCACTTTCTAAAAATTGAATTCTTCTCCACCAACTAAGGATTTCCTCTTAGTGACTCCTTGAAATACAACTATTATTGGGTCAAACCTAACACCAATTGATGATTTTGTCACTTGAAGAGTAGGGGTTTCAATCTATGTTCCAATTGGGTCTCCTGGAGCCATCATTCTTTTTTCTTCTTCTTTTTACACATCCATAATCAATGGCTTAAGCTCATCATGCATAGTTATATTTAAAGTCTTTATTATTGCCCAAGGATGGTGTAGACTAGGAACTTTATACAATTTTCCATATAAAATCCATTCAATAATGGTTGGGCCATGAATTGTATTATCTTCACCAAAAAGGTTGACCTCACTTAAAGGATGAGTGAAGGTCAACCTAGGCTTCTTTCTATTTAATGAGACCAAGGCTATCTCATATTTTATTTTGGGTTGGGTTTCAATAGGGACCAAGTCCAAAGATACTTCCTTCCCCTTATATTCCCGCATATCTTCAATTTGAGATTCTTCTTCATCAGATTCATATGCATTAGCTAGAATCTTAAGAGCATCCTCCACTATCTCCTCAAGTTCTAATGTTATTATGTCAATTCCTTTAATTTGTGATTCTAGTTATATTGCCTATACTGAGGAATATTCAATCTCTTTAGGCCTTCTCTCATCTAGTTTTGGTCATGTTAAAAGAGGTCTAGAAGATGGACCTCCTAGAAAAAGGTATTGTCTTGACCCTAGCTTCCATATATCATCACTTGGCTTTTATTCCCTTAGTAATCTAGTTTCTATCTTGATGTTGTGCTTCCTTAATCCTAGTAAGACTTTGTTGAATGAATAATATTTGTTGTAGATTTGGTCATAAGGCATACGCTAGTGATCATAGGTCATATTTATTCCTTTTCCTTTCAAGTTCCCCACAACATTTCCTTGGGGATACCATGGCCATAGTTCATCATGATGTAATCTAAAAGAGGCCCTATGTTTAGAATTAGTCTCAATATTATCCCATTATTGAAACATAGTCTTACCAATGGTAATGGGGAAGGTGTGGAGTATTCCTTTCCTCTTGGTCCTAAAAAGACTATCTATGCCAGTGTATATCTAGTATACTACCTCTTATTCAACTAGTTTACTAGGCACATGAACTGGTAGTCTAAGTGGGGTGTATGGTATTCCCTCACTCCTAATTATAGTGAAAAATAGATATAGACATATACTACTTATAGATTCTATAGTCTTATTTATTAGAGGATTGACCCTCATAATTGATATTCCTATGATGGCCTCTACTAAAGCTGGATAGATACAATCATATATGAATTGTATGTGATCTTTATACTTGAAAATGTACAATTTGGAATTATATTGGGTGACTATCTTGGTCTCATTAGGTGACCATTATTTGATTCTATAAATCTTGGTGGTGGAAAGTAGGGCATATAACAAGTATGACATTAGATAAAACTTACTCTTCATCTTCTTCTTTATTTTAGAGAATTCTCTGCTCATATAGGTGCTAATAACCTCCCCAAGAGGAGGAGTGAGTTATCTCTTGACAATAAAATAAAACAGGGGGACCCATATTTTTTCCAAATATGGGGTGGAGAGTTTTACACATAATCTATTCATTAATATCATAATCATCCTAATTATAGGCCTAAATTGGTTGATTGGGATACTGTCACTAAAGTTTGATAATATTTGAATCCCAGAATACAACCATGGGGTAAGGATGGTATTCAAGTCATTTTAATTAACCCAATTATTTATGGTAGTAATGTCGATGTGGGGATTATGAATTTTATAATAATTCTCAAAATCCAAAGGAGAAATATATGCAACAATTCCTAAAGCTATGTTCATGAATTATCATGCCTTTATCAATTTTATAGTCTTTAAATATGGGAAAGATAGCATCAATGAAATATAATACCTATGGTTTGGCTATATAAAAATGAAGACCAGTCATCTAGATGGTGACAATGTCATAATATCTCCTTTTCATGGACAATTTCTTCTCCTCCTCTCTAAAAATGATTGGTCACTCTTGAATTTTATAGAATAGTTGAGACTAGTTGTCCCCTATGTTTAGGGTGATGGTATCAAATTATATATCTTTGAAGACTATCCCCTCAACATCTAAAGTTAAATAGAGCTATATATTTTCCCTTGAAGTGCCTTTTTGGGCTACCATGGTCTGAGATAGATCAAATTTATCACTGGTGGACTTCTCTTTGACTCTAGATTTAAATTGCTCTTGCTTCAATGACAATTCAATTTCATGGGCTTTATTTGTGATTAATAAAAGTATGAATTAAGGATTTTATAAATGATAGGGATTTTTTGTAGGTCCTATTCAATCTTTAATGGTGATGAATATTTTCACTTAACTGAGTTTTGTGCCTTAGATTTCATTTAGATCCTTGTATTTATACCTTTGCCCTGTTTAAGGCCATAATATCTTCAAATTTTTCATTTTAAGTCTATGTTTCAAGCCCATGGCATCTATGTGTCATTTTTATGGAAAACTTGCTCATTAATGTTTAACAATTGACTATTTCCTTTTTGAAAAATATGATTTTAATTCATATCATTAAATCTCCTTGTACTGATCAATGTTGCTTGTTGATATCAATCTCAATATTTGAATTCCATTAGCCATAATATGAATTTATCCCTAAGGTTATGCCACTTGGTAGTCCCATAAGCCTCTCAAGATCCTTTAAAAAGTATTTATTTATTTTGCACCATTAGATCTAGTGGGTACAAGTCAACGTTGGCCATTGATCTACAAAAGGTGCTTGGTCTTTAATGTGTACTAGGCCCTAAGGTTCTACCACTTGGTAGTCCCGTGGGCCTTCTAAACTATATAGCTTATCAATTATATTATCTCATATGCTTTCACCATGTGGTGGTCTCATGTTAACTCAGATCTTCATTGAAGAGTCTTGACTTTATATGCTTTATTGATTTGTATATATATGTTAGAATGCATATCATTGATCTTTAAAAGGTGATTAATGTTTAAAGTGGAGTCTACTTCTTGACTTTTTAACCATCAATTTTAAAATATTATATTAATCCTACCTAGGTGAATGTCGGTCATAGATCATGATCCAATTAGTCGAACATGATTGGTTCCTACATTTATAAAAATATTACATAAGCCTAGGAATGTATATGCTTTTAGACCAACATCTTAGACTAATGTATTTATTCATATTAACAATATGAATAAATATTTATTCCAAAGTATTTAAGCTAAGTTATAAAAGAATGATAAAATGACCTCATAAATAATAAATTTAAAATATAAGTATTTAGCTTAAAGAAAGGACCCTTCAAATAATAAGGTCATAACATAAGATTTTAGCCTAAGGTTTTATTGTATTAATAAATACAATTAAAACCTTAGGGTAAAAACCTTAGGTTGAGTCTATCTTATAATAAAAGGGGCCATTTTATTTTTAATATTTATCTCATGCCATTGGATTGAGGTAATCCACATGAATGCAGATGATTGATTTGCCCTATGTAGTTGAGCGAGATTGGTCCCATAGATTAGAATCCTTGGCTTGTTGGGCTCATCTCATACCATCTAATTAACTTCACCAAATTAAACATGGGTTTTTGATCTTATGAAGAATCACAATGTTTAAGTTAGGACTTGAAGAAATATTTGAACTTAGGATAGATTCTTAAGGCCAAGGTCTTATTTATGTTAATAAACATGAACAAGACTTTGGGATTATGATTTTATCCTAAGTTTGTAGTAAAGGGACCATGCATATATTAAACTTGGACCATAATTAATATAAAATGGGAGTGAGGGGTTTAGGGCATAAAGGGATGAATCATATATTTTTTATACTAACTTTTGGTTGTGTTGAAAAACACAACTAAGCCTTAGTATAAAAATTGAACTAAGTCAATGACATTTTAAAGTGTTCATGCATAAATTATCACCACTAATTTTGATTTTGGTTTGAAAGATCCTATGCAAGGGTTTATTGAAGTTTTAAATATGGATTCAATTATAATTTATATAGGCCAAAGGCTAGTAAAAATCTAAATTAGGATTAAACCATAAAATTTAGACATAACCCATTCAAGAAGGGCTTCATCAATCCTAAAACCTGAAACATGAAGAACAAATGTTAGAAAATTTAGATAAGGTTAAACTAGATCCATAACCAAATAAGCCAACCAAGTGAAGGTGTAGATTATCTTTAAATATATATAATGTGCAAACATATTAATGACACTCTGATAAAGTGAATTTTAATTATAAGGTTCAAATTTGTAAAATTTGCCACGAAGGTCCCCATTTTTCAAAAATGGGGGGATTTTGACCTCAACACTAACCAAGGATGATTTTTTTCAAATAGAGTGCCTTTAATGTATATTCCATGAACATACTTAGTGAAATTCATTCTTCACTATAAAGAATGAATTCATAGTGGAAATAAATTCTAGAGACTTTGCATATGATGGCACTAATATATAATAAATGGCTCATTCATAAAAATAATATGATTGTTCGTAAGGGGAATTAATTTGTTGAATTAGTCAATAAATTTAGAATATATAAATAATCTCTTTAGAAGAAATCTAAATCAATACCTCCTTTAATTTAAGGTCAATCTATGGGGAAAGCTTTCTATATGACTTTTTCTTTTCTTATTCTACTTTTGTCTCATTCTAAAAATATTAATTTTGTTTTATCAAAAATATTATAAATATGAAATATGAATAAGAAAAAAATTGAATGTGAAGGGTTAGTCCATTCCCTCTAGCTCTTTGAATATGATAAATGGATTTTGTGTAAGGGTTGTTTAATGCTCATTGTAAATTTTGTTGAAATTAAAATAGAAGAAAACTTTCTTCCAAATATGAATATAGGGTAAATTTTTAAACTTTTCATCTAGTTTTTTCTTTGGTGATGTGTATCTTCTTATGTTGATTCATATATCTCAACTATAAAATAATAAAAATTTTATTGTCAAACCATAAATTTAATTTTATAATTCATTATTATCATGCAAGGGATGAAATTTATGTTTACTCATTCATGCATAACACTTCACCTTCATTATTTTTCATATTTATCTCAAAGATTGAAAGTAGAAAAATCTAATATTCTATTCAACTTGTTTACATATTTTAAATATATTTATTTTAATTTTTTCTATTTACAATAAAGGGAACCTCTATTTTGAATAAAGAATATGTTTTTTTCACCTTTATAGTTATGAAATATAATATTTTTCAATGTACCAAATATTTCACCAAATTTTTTGGCACCTATCATGAGGAATATTTAATTGTATTCATGCTACTTATTTAACCAATCACTGAGTATGAAAACTTTTATTCCTATATGAATTTAACCTATGATATATCATAACTTTACCTAGTATATTGTGGATATTTTATTTTTTCATCTTATTTAAAAGGAGATTCTCTAGGTCTAATATATATAGAGGCATCTTTGACCCATTTTTTTATTTACAAGAGAACTATAACTTCATATGTTCTCTACAGTGGGTGAAATGGAATATTTGACCTCTAAATAGATCATTATCTATGCCTAACATTTGGGTTCTCAAGAAAATAGACCTATAGATCATGATAGTTGTACTATTACCATGGGGTCCATATATTAGGCCATTATCCTTGGTTGGTCTACTCCATGAGTTACCCAAATTTTCAACAAAAAATTTCCTAAGTTTACTGGCGATAGACAATAACATCCTGAAGAGCACATAAAGGCTTTATTTTTTACTTTCTCTATTTTGGGTGAGGCTAATGAATATCTACTAATTAGGATATTTATGGAAACATTAGATGAAGGGGAGAAAATGGTTTTGTAATATCTTATCAAGTTCTATCTAAAATCAGGATCAAATGAGAAATAAATTGGAGGAAAGATTCAAACCAACCAAAGATGAAAATACACTCTTGGTTAATTGTCTCAAATAAAAAATGTTTTTCATGAACCCATGAGAGAATTCATAACTAAATTCAACAAGATGATACATAATATTCCACTAAATTCCATTCCAACCATATAGAATCAAAAATGTTTTTTATTAAATAAAAAAATCACTTGTTTTGAGCTTATTCCTACTAAGACACCACTCAAAAACTTTGGAGAGAAAAAAATCAAGCTACATACATAAAAGATGATATGATCATGGCTGGAAAAAATAGAAAATGATTTATTCAAAAGTACATAATAGAATTCAATAGATCCTTTGATTCATAAAATTTTAAATGATATATTATACTTAAATAAATAATTATTTATAATCATAAACCTACCCTATATAAGGATGTGGTCAGAATAGCATTTTTTCAATATAGTGGCAATGTTTGTCCCTACCTTCCTACTTGACCTCCATAACTCACTAATAAATAAAATCTTGAACAAATCCACATTTCATGTATTTTTAATGATACTAATGACCATGATAAATATAATTTGATAGAAATGGAAAGGATGTTTCAATTATGAACCATTGAATAACCACCATAAAAAGGTGTTTTTGGGACACTTGATGCTTAAAGTCAGGATTTTGAAGTCAGCTCCATTATGGGATATTTGTAATATGAACTTGATATAGATGAGTATGATGATATAGTGAAGGATATCAATAGTCATTCATATGGTATATTCATTAGTTCTCAAAATGAGAAGTTAAAAGTAACATAAAAAAGTAAAGAGTCTGACAAGTAGAAAGCTAAAGATGCCCCTAAATTCATGGTTAGTCCAAATTTTTCCTCAATACAGGTACCCATTTTCTAAATATTAAAAAGGATAATCAATATAAAAATATAAGAAATTATTTTTTTTGTTTTAAATCTATTTACCAAAGATGAATAAAATACTACATGTTCACCTTCCTTATATATCATTTATCACATGAATAAAACCAATGTTCAGATTTCTCAAACTGATTATCTTAAATAAAATACTAACTAACTTGAGAGGTTGTCTAAACTTATTAGAGGATAAGTTTATAGTAATCCAAAAAATCATCACATAGAGTATATGTCAAATTATTTTATTCTTCTCTAAAAAATAACATGGTTTTATTTAACTAAATCAATGAAATACATGTACAATTATGTTATTTCTTACACAACCCATCCTAGTTCTTCTAAGAATCAAGGAACCACTTTTTCATTTTTTAACCACTCCCACTTTCACTCATGACTCATTGGTTTCATCACTATGAATTTTCCTTAGTGGTCTATCTTAAACATTCCATATCAGGTCCTAAAACCATAACCATTGGAAATATCATGTCCATATGAGTAAATTTCATAAATAACACTTAGCATGAAATTGAAGTCTTGACCTCCAAATTTGTATTTAAATTATGTCTCTATTAGTCTAATATAGGAGTTAAACTTAGTTTCCATTCAATTCTATCCCCAAAAACATATCCCAGTATCATAACCAAGTATAAGCATTAAAATTTCATATAAAATAGTTAGCCTTGAAATAGAATCTTATTACATTTACACTCACTTGGCCATATTGCATGTTTACTTTCTTAGCTCCATAAAAATACATTATAGGGTTATTTTATTATGTGCTTATTGGCCTTTAGGTACTATCCCATCCTATCAACCACACTTTTGTTGATAGTTTCATATTTTACTTTATGAGTAGAAACATGTTTTTAAGGCACTTATCCCACTTGCACAGTCTTTAGTATAGGCATTCTATATCTTGATTAGGTATATTAGCCCACTTTTGGGGTCACATTGATTTTCATTCCCTTTCATCCCTACAAACTTATCTCATCCTATTAACCAATCTTGTGTGAATCATTTTCATATTTTCACTTGGTCATTTGGTGAGTTTTTTATTGCCTTGTGTCTAGTTGAATATTTTGAGAAAAATGTTGTCCTAAACCTCTATTGGGTCTAGATAGGTGCTTTTAAAAAAATTCTAAGTCTCAATACCTAATTGGGATTTCAAATCTTGATTACGTCTTTTAGGTCTTCATTTTAAATTTTTTGACGCTAATCAAATTTTTTTGGGTGATTTGGTCTACATTCTAAGTCTTTATATCCATTCTAACACATTATATCCCATAGACCTAATTGGGTTTACAAGCCCTGATTATTTCTAGGGAGGATTTTTGTGTCCTTTACCATTCTAACCAAAAGTATTTCCCACATAAGTCTTTCCTTATTTGAATTTTATGATTTAATACCTAATTAGGGGTCAAGTATCAATTATGTATTAATTATCATTTCCTTAGTCTTAGTTTACATGTTCCAAAATCCAACATGGTTCTTGGAATTCATTGATAGGAAGTCATGGTGTTAATCAATATTTTAAGCTTGACTAAGTCTCATCTAAGTTAGGGATATGTGACTAATCCAAATTAGGGTTTTTAGCTTTGATTACATCTTAGGTGGTAATTTGAGTTAATTAATTATTAATTAGGGTTTTCCCCCCAACTAGGTCAGGATAGTTAGGGATGGATAGGTTAGTGTTAATGAAGGGTCAAATACTTGATTATGTCTAGGATTATGTGAGGGTGAGGCATTAGTTCTAGTCAGGTAATTTTCCTTAGATGGCTTTAGGTTAGGTTGTTGTGGGTCTTGGGACATAATTCTAATTTTAATTAAGGGTGGTAGTATAAATTAGGTTAGGACTATCCCACCACTCTATCCTTTGGTAATTAGGTTTTATACCATGGAACACACAACAACTAGAAAAATAAATTCACACGAATGTCATTCAGATATTGAAATCCTAAATAGGTGATAAAAAGCTAACTTAGAATCATGTAGACCTATTTAGGTGTCCAAGACATGATTAGGTCTTAAACCCCCTCCTATATTTGAAGTCTAGTTTCTTACCAAAAGGTCAGTTCAAAACAAAGAATTTTACTAATTTATTGAGAATCATACAATTTGATCTCAATTCTAATTGGGCTTATAAAGTCTAATTAGAATTGGGATTTCTAAATTTACCCATCAAGTCAAAAAACCACATGTCAATGCAAAATTAGAATCTTGGGTCTATTTTTTTCTAGTCATTTCACCTCAACTATTTATTTCTCTAAGGAGAATAAATTACACCTCAAGAGTTATTGGAAACCATTTACACCAATCAAAATATTGTTCTACCTAAGTCACATGGGTAAACCCAATTTCATCCAATTTCACTCAATTTAAAATATACTTTCAACTAAGTTTTGTACTTTCCTAAACTTGAATAGGTCCACTAAGTTCCCATTTAACCCATTATTTTAATGGTTAAAATCATTGGAAATTTGATTCTAATGCAAGCATCCCAGTGACTCTAGTTTCCTTAAATTCTTTTCATGTAATGATATTTTATATTTTTAAGTTTATAAGTTACTTGTGGAGCTTTTAATTGCCAAAAGTGACTTACTAGTCTCTTTTTAGGATAAAATGGAGCAAAAAGGAAAAGTGGTGGGAATGGAAAAATGAGAGACTGTTTGTGATGGAAATGAATCAAATAAAAGTATATAAATGATCTGATCCCTACCCATTTTATGTTTGGATTTTTGTTTCTCCATAATTTATAACAATCACTTTTGTTTTGAGTTTGTTTTTTCCCTCTTTTATTTATCCATTGTTATGCTAGAAATTTTTTCCTAATAAATTGTAATCACATTAAAATATTTTAATAATTGAATACATTATTCTGATTAATAGAATCTATGGATATTTTTAGCATTGCTTGTGCATGTGAATGGTAGTGGTGTTTTCTTCTTTTCTCATTTTCTTCTTCCTTAAACTCTTGCACCAGATATATTTATGGTTGTACACATGATATCCAAGTGAGGGTTTGGTTTAATGGATGTTTTAAATCAAAATTAATATATTTTAATTTATAATAACATGTTTTATCTCTCTTTCCCCTTCTCTTTTATATGTTTTTATCAAATCTAGTTGATTAGGGTTTCATTTGATAACAATCTATTTTTACTCATTTGTCTCTATTGTTTATTTTGTTTCATTTCCACTTTCTTGCCTCATTATTAAATGACTAAATTCATAGGAATAAACAACCAAAGTTAGCATTTTTTTACTTTTTAAATCTAAAACCCTAACTTTGATTTGGGTAAATATACAAAAGTGATTTATCATTTTCAGTATCTAATTGAAACCCATTTGAACTAGATATAAATTCATAATTAATATATATTTTATTAAAAACTATAGGATATTAAAATATTTCACCACCAACATCCCTCTTGATTCAATCTATCACAATGCACAACTAAGTGAAGATCAATATGTCATGACCTAGCAGATTTAATCTCGGGGAGATTCTCCTCACAAGACTCATTTCAAGAGATTTTTGATAGGGTTTAATGCCCCTAAATCACAACATTGTATTTTCTATGCCAAATGATACATCAACATATTTAACACTGGGAGGATTAACAATAAATTCAAAACTAAAAAAGATTAAAAAAATCAAAACATAAACACTTAAGAGTGTTTCCCATGCTTATATATTGTAAAATATAAACTAAAAATAAGATAAATACCCACTACATAAAATTATATCGGTACTAAATTTCAATTACTTAAACTCACCAAACATCAGAAACCAAGAAAAAATAAAGGAAAACTAAAAAATAGACAAATCCACTCATCAAGTAGCTCACCTATAGCCATAACTTCCTTTATCAATATGTTTACTTCCCATTATAACCCATAATAGTGGCTAATATTTCTTGGATTGGTGTATTTATATTCCCTTTGAACATTCTAGGGCCCACCCATGACTTACTTAAGAATTCTCACAAGTTATACCCAAAATACATACTTAATGAGATTCAAACCACTCAAGAGCACATTTATGAATTAAAATATTACCATTATCTAAACTCAATTTCAACATGAAGATTTCTAATTCTATATATGCATAATATTTTCAAACTCTATCAATTAATTATTCTTTATTTCTTATAGAAACCCATCAAGTTTTAATCTCTCTAAGTGTATGCCATAAAAGGTACACTAGGAAAAATGTGGGTAGACCATTGGTACTTCATAATATTGTTTTACCCTATACTACCACTTTATATCTAAACAACCTTCTCCTATGTACTTTCCTAAGCATTTCCTCCTCTCTTACACACTCCTCAAAGAAATTCACCACCTTACTTAGACCCATCTTAAGACTAAAATCCCCTTTTGAAATTTATCATAAACTATCAACATAGGTTGACCCTACATTTAAATCATTAAAAACATGTTATGGGTGTAGTTTAGCTCTATCCAACCTAGACTAGGACCTAACATGGTTTTATCAAACAATGATACAAATTTGAATTGGGTCGACCCTATCCACTAAACTTTTAGAACAGTTTAGGGTTAGATCCATCTATATATACACATGTATTTCTATAATTTAAAATAAAGAGAAGAAGATGAATATTATATTATGCATCTACTTATCCCCTATTCTACTTGAGGATCATTTCTTAAGGTATTAATACTTTCTTTGGAGATATGGATCTTGTCTTGTAGAGAGGTCTTTTGAATGCATATATAATTTTTGTAGCCTATAGGTGAATTATCCTTGTTATCCTTTCATTCCAAAATAACATCTTTCAAAGCACTTTGGCCAAAGGAGAGATTTAGGTTTGGTGGGTTCATCTTTAAAGTTAAGTATTCCTAACTTTTTTCCCTCCTTTGTAAGAGTAGATAGATTAGCATTTATACTTCTCTCCTATGTATTAGGATTTCCTATACATTTATCTAAGTATAAATCTTCTATGCATGTTTATTTTTTATGTTTATTACCCCCACTTTATGCCAAAATCTTTGGTGAGAACTACATTAGATTTTTACATTACCTATCATTTACTTAGTAAATATGAAAACATAGGACCTAAGTAGGGTTATTACATGGTGTTATTTTATTAGAGGATTTGGAACCCTCTTTAGTGATTTTATTATGGTAAAATATCCATTGGTTAGGTCTAGTGGTTTCATCTTGGTCATGACCCCAAATATCTAATGTATCAACAAATGAAAGTGTATGTAGGATTTATATTCTCTAAGCTAGGATTAATTAATAGGTTAACTACATTTTCATTTGTAAACACCTACAATATATTTTATTAATCCTTAGGGGAGGTTGATGTTTCTTTGTACCTTTGATTTCCGAATGCGTCTATCACCACTTGGGCTAGTTTATAATAAATTTTTACCAATCAATTTAGGCTACCCATTGATCCATCTATCCTGTACCATCACTTTGTTGTTTCCCATAGGGAGTCAAATGAATCAATGAGTATCTTCAATAATTATTCCCACAAATAATATAAAAGGTTTAAATAACCCTATACATAGACTAAAGTGTCTTCCATCCAAACCAACCTAAGGGATTTGGACTTCACGACTTCTATTTTTCTTAGAAGAACCCTAGAATCACTTACATCATTATCTTTGGTCTAAAATCAAGCTATCAATATTGAGAAATAGACTATGCTATAAGGTTATGGAGTTATCCCTTTGCATTAATTGGGTCAACTTGTTTCATATAATTTAATTCCAATGATCAACCAATCTCTTTAACACAACACTCTATTGATGAATCTAATATCGAGTATTATGTATGCAAGCCCAAATCTAGTGTAAAACCCAATGCCAAAAACACTATTCATAAACTTAAACCTTATATGTGTCCAAATCACATCATTTCATAGGTGAATAATCAATAAAATATTATTTTCATCTACAACAACATTACTACCATGCCTAACATGAGTGGCTATGTTGCATGTAATAGAAACCAATGAGTTGTCCCACCATTTTTAAATAATTGGACACCTATCAACAACACACATAACCAAAAACATATTATTTACACTATTTTTATAAATATAAATACACTTATGTCTAACCCACAACTACAAATTATAAATCATTAAAATTATAGAATGAACCTTGAAGTAGTAATCTTATAGCAAATGGTTGAACAATTAACAAATGACATGATCAATTTGCATAGGTAAGTGCCAAAAAAAAACTCACCAAAATTTTAATAACCCCACACAAACAAAAAATTCAAACTATAGAGAACTAATAAGCAACAACACATGAGGCCCAATAATGGAGGAGTTCCTAGTCTATTTGATAATGAAAATGAAAATAATAACAATAATGCCTCAAACTCAGTGTACCTAGTTGTTTTAGCATTTCCCAGCTAGTGTAGGTTTCACAACATAGAAAATCATGTTCAAATAAATTTTACCTAGTTTAACATATCCTCAAACATCTTCCAAAATGAGATGGACAACTTAGAGATAGTGCATGCACCTAACAAGGTAAACTATAACTAAGGTGGAGGAAACCCTTCTATGACTCATCTTGGAAACATAATAGTTCTTATTTCAAAGTGATAATGATCCTATATAAAATTAAATGGAGGTATATAAATTTAAATAATTACAAATGGGACACATCTAATAGTTTAGGATTAAGTTCCAAGGTCCATTAATTACATATACTCCTTTAAAAACCTCTTGAGTTCTGTCTGACGGGAATTGGAGAAACAACCCATTTCCACCCAAAGGACTAATCATGTCTTATCAACCCAAAAAAATATAAATCCCTATAAACTAAGAGACTAATGGAACTAAGTAAACAATAGTATAACATTGTAGATGAACTTAAATGAATTAAGGCCAATATAATAATATTTTCCTTTCTCCAATTTTTTAATGAAAAGAACATGTTATTAAAAGTATTATATTTTCCTAAAGGTAAAGAATCCAATAGCACATTTGATGCAAACATTTAAACTTAAAAATAAAATATTGAAACCCTTCCTTTCCTCTTAATAATATATATTTTTGATAAAAACTTACACAATTATTTGGTGGATTCGAGTACTTTTGGCAAGTTAATGTCATATACAATTTAATAGTAATTAGGTTTTACTTTTGAAAAGTCAAATAGAAACTTTTTTTAGTTGATAAAATCATAGGTTAAGGTTTTTAGTGAGTATAATGACATATAAATATAGTTTGCATCGAATCTTAGGGTGAAATAATTTATTGATATTCAGATATTGGATATATTTGATGCTTATGGTATACTCCTAAGCTAAGATTTGTCAAGAATATTAAATGGTTACATGTAAATTCACTTCTATCACATGTGGATCCCATGTAAAGTCATACCCAATCAAATCTAAATTGGGCATGAGTTTAAAATGACTCACATGATCACACAAGATAACAAAATGAATGAGATCTTCTATGAAGAGTCTAAACTCGAGGTCTATGCACTTGAGAAAGAGAGGGAATATTATAATAAGTTATCCATTAACATTTTATCCATGGAATAAAAGTAAAAATTTATGGAGTTAGATCATTTAAATTTTAATGATATCCTTTGTACACATGAGATACCTTTAATCCATAGTGTTTCTATAGTGTATGCAGATGTGAAACATGTTGACCCAAGTGAAAAAAAAATATTTTCAAGATATTTAAATGATAAAATAACCATTATGAACATCTATATTACTATTTATTCCATCGAGTATCTAACCAAAATCTCCTTATCAATTAATAAACCAAATATGTGACCACTAGTCATTGAGAAAACTAATGAAGAGATCAATATGACAACAACACCTACTCATCTAAAAATCACTAGTGGATTCAAAACATTAATGGATCTAAGTCCAAGAATAGGTGTGGTGAAAGTGTTGAGATCATTAACCCATGAGTTAATTCATAATTAACTACATTTAACCTAAAATTTGCTTTCATGAATAACAAATATGAATATGAGGCATTAGTTCACAGTCTCTAATTTGTTATAAGGAAGAAAGTAAAAAATATCAAGGTACTTGGTGACTCATAACTGATGGTAAAATAATTAATAATCCAATACACTTGTAATTAAAATCACCTGTATAAATACCATTTCTACGTATGGAACTTAATAGAATATGTTGATGCATTCAACATTCAAACACTACTTCATAAAATAAACTATACAACAGATGACTTACCAATAACTATGAGCCCTATACAACCTATAACTAACTCCAGATTAAGAAGGTTCTTATTGGAGTTATTAGATACTACTATTCTAAATAATATCAATAACTTCAGATTATTTAATTATGATCAACATATCATCAAATTTACCACAAACATAGATATATTTGAATCATATATTTTGATGAGGATGATAGAGAAAATTTTTAACTCAACAAGGAAGGGGTGATCAATTTGAAAACCAACAGTATACCCAAGGGAATGGTCTCACTTGAAAGTATATTTTTCATGGATTATCAAGGTGAAAAGGAAAAAATATCCACCAATGTAATACTAAACTAGCATTACAATATAGGTAATGTAAATGAATCAAAACGCATGCTTTTAAGAATGATGTGTACAGAAAAGGAAAAACAAGGGTTTGTTTAGGCCTTTAAAGACATCAAGGATGCTACAGTGAGGAGATATGAAGATTTAAAATTTTTCAACACTTCTATTCTCATGCATACCATCCCTTTCAATCTAGGATTCAAACCATTTCATTATAGGAAAAGACTAGTGAATCTATTACTAGATCTATTGATATTGAAGGAAGTGCAAGAATTAATTTTAGCAAGGATAATATTTACTATTAGGCACTCCATGTGGATGGATAATTTATTTCATATCCATGATAAAAATAGAGATATATATTTATGTGGAAATCCATAACCTAAAAAAATCTTTAGAGAAAGATAACTACCTATTTCTTTTGCTAGATGATTTTAAAATGATGTCACTTCTTGACATCTGTTCAGGCTACAATCAAGTAATGGTCAACTATGAGTACTAGATAAAGACATTTTTCAAAACAAAGTAGGGTATTTTAGAATTTAAAATAATGTCATTTGGCCTAATTAATGAGAGTTCTACCTTCCAATGTGTCATGGATATTGCATTTAACATTGTCATTGGTAAGTGCATTATCATATACATGGAGGATCTAACTATCTTTTCTAATAATTGGTAAGACCACATGAAATACCTAAGATTAGTATTATAGAGGTGTAGAGATAGTGGAATCTCCATAAACTCAAACAATTTTATATTTGTGGTTATAAATGTAAAGTTTATGGGTCACATCATCTTAGAATAAGGCATATTCATAGATCGAAAGAGAATGGAAGAAATTTTAAAAATTCCATTACCTAGTAGCAGAAGGGATCTAAAGTCATTATTTAAAAAAATTATCTTCATTAGGAATTTAAATTTAGGCTTTTTATAGATATTTTGACCACTAAACAACATGTTTAATAAGGATGTGAATATTGAATGGACAACTAAAGCAGAAGTGGATTTTTCTCAAATCAAGACAACAATTATAAGTACATTAGTGCTTATCAATCCTAATGATATGAAACCCTTATAAATATATTAATTAGATTCATAACACTTGAGTGTTTTTATCTTAATGTAGAATAAATAATCTACAAATGAGAGACCTCTCTCCTTCATGAGTTCTCACTTTGTAATGTTGAATTAATGTATTCAATGATTGACAAAAAAGATTTTTCATTAACCAAAGTAGTTAATAATTTTAGGCATTACAGCCTATGGAAAAAGGTATTTATTTTTATGCCTAACCTAGTCATGAAGGCCATGCTAATGTAAAATTAGTTGGGTAAGTGAAAAGGTAAGTGGATGATAATTATCTAAGAGTTTTACATAGAAATATAACTAATGAATATTTTAAAAGGTTAATGAATCAATAATTCCATGGCTGAAGTAGACCTATTATAGGTTTAATTTTCACCCTTGGAGATGATTCTTCAAGCTCTCTCCAGCTAATCTATAATATTAGGACAATCTCAGGCTATGGGTAACCTATGTTGGGGTTAAACCTTTGGAGAAGGTTGGCTTCCTCTTGATGCTCACATAAAACTAATTTTAAACTAATTATTAATGAATAAAGGATAGAAAGATAATCAAGGCTCCTAAGAAGGATAAAAAGGGTGATGCACCAAAGTGAAATGGACACTCATATAATCTTGAACACATACTAGATTAGAAAAAGACAACTATGGTTCACTTAATCTCATAATCTCACTAATTCCATAAATATTTCATGGAAGAGGTTCTAATTAGAGAAATAATCCATACCTATAAGTTATCTTGAAAACACATTAAAAGAGGCAAGTAGAAGGATAATAAGTTATGAAAAATTTCCTTCACAAATTTACGATACACAAACATTCTAAACATTGACTAAAGATAAGAGATAGATAAAGAGTTGATCCTATTACTTGAAAAGGTAGTTATTACAATATTTTGATAGGGTATAACCTTATCAAATGATCACACTCTTACAAGATTCTCGGTGAGTATCCTTACCTCAGAAAATAAAATGCCAAATTCTAAAAGCTGAGAAACCCCTCCATTGGAATGAGACTAGGACATATAGAAGAAGAGAGACAGCCAAAAAAGATGTACATACACACTATCAGAAAAGAACAGTTGTCCTGAGTCATTAAATGAATGTGAGACACTACCTTTTTCTCCTAGGCTAATGGATACATTTATCACCATTTTTTATCAATCTAAACATTTCATGTGGCTTGTTGAGTGAGAAGGTTCCCAATGGTTTTGAGGATGAATTAAATTATCTTAGCTATAATTCCCAATACTAGACTTTTTATTTAATCCTTCAAACCATATATCACTTGAAGATAAATTAACATGTTAGATCTAACCAGATCATGGCTTAGTGCCTTTTAGGTGACTACTTTTATAGACTATGATCATGCTAAACAATGAAGATCTTTTGAATTAATTATATCTTTGCTTTATCTTCATGTTTGGATCATAGGTCTATCTATAGGTGGAAAACCACTTTAAGGTTATTATTTTTCCTAGATTTTCCATATTAGTACATACCTATAGACTATATAACACCTTTTTGTATTGTAATAGGTCCAAATAGACCCATGTTTTCTTTGAAAGAACCAAACCCCATATATACATACACAAATCCTCTTTAAAAGGGTGAACACTATTGTAGAAACAACTCTGTTTGAGAAAAAATACAAACTAGAGGTCCATATTTTAACCTTAATGGTGATCCATACATATTCCTTATATCTTAATACATCACATTGAAAGATCCTTAGCATTTTAACTAGTTTTAATGGCATTATGAAGGCCTTGTAAAAAACTGTGTCCATAGTCAAAAATAGCTTCCCAACCTTCATTTAAAATCCTAGGATCATCTTTAATCTGGTTGGTAGTCAAAATTTACTCAGCTCATTGACAGATTGACTCAACTCACTTTATTGATTTCAAATTTTATGAAGGCCTTTGGATCATCGATCTTATGCTCATTAAATGCATCCTTGACACTTGTCATGCATGAATTCACCTTTGAGATTCACTGACTCTTTGACCACCACTCATCATTAGATCTAAATGCTTAATTAAATGTCAACCATTATTCTACTAGGACCCACTATTTGAAATCCAACAACTAGTTTATAACCCTAAAAATGATGTCCTCATTCCCATGAAATTATGTCTGCATGACCATCATTGATGGTTATGTGATAATCAAATTTAAGCTTGAAATGATTTGTCTTGCTCTATCTTTAAAGTTGACATCCTATCAACTATCATTCATCATCTTGTAGAATGTGATTGACATCTCATAGACCATCAAATTTAAGCACAAATAGATTTTTATGCAAGCCTTAATTTGATGTTCCCACAAACATCTTAAGTTGTAGGTTTATTTTTAAAGCTTATATCTTGAAGAGTAAAAGTCATGGAGACCTCAAAATTTTAAGAAACATTGTTAAGGTTAAAAAGAATAAACCCATTTGAGCCAAAAGTCTTGAGAGATTCCAAGGTAAATATATTCAATTCTAAAAATGGCTAGTCCATGTCTAATCCATGTGATGTCTTGGTGACGGTCGAGCTTATTTGGCTAAGTATGGGAAACTTAGTTAAATCTGATTGAAGATATAACTTTTCTAATGTATAAATTCACTTATGCTTCGATAAAGGACCTTAAAATTTTCACCAAAAAATAAAAAACCCATATGACTAATTCCTCTTGACTCGTCTACACATGCAAGATATAGCTTTGTGAAGATGCTCACCTGGCTTTACTAGAACTTCTTAAAAAATGGTTAAGTATGGGAAAACATGTAGAAATTAGCTAAGGGGCCAACTTTAGACCTTCATATCTTTGGATGAACTTGGAAAGAGGACCTAAGATTTGGTGCATATGGTCTTGGTATAAAAGTAAACAAAACCATATGACCAATTCTTCCTAGCTCATCCACACATGTGAGATATGGCCTCAAAAAACTATCTAATTGTACTTCTTACCATTGGATCCAAAATATAAAGGTGAACTTAATGAAGAACCAGATGGATCTCTTGTATTTATACACTTGTTTTAAGCACTTTTGATAACCCATAATAATTCTTCAATATATTCTATGCTCCAAATGTTTGAAATAAATCAAAACTTGTATGCTTCATCAAACCATGCAAGACATTCTTATGTGGGCCAAAAATGGCCAAAAAATACCCATAAATCATTTGACAATATTACACCATGAAAAATATCACAAATGATTATTGGTACCAGGGTGTGGTCTACTATTTGCTTAATAATGAGTACCTAAATTATCTAAATTCCACTCAAAGAAGAGCATTATAACTAAAAATTAGTAATTTCATGGTCACATCATTCATACTATAAAAAAATAATCATGAAGGCATATATATAATATGCCTAAAAAAACAAAAATAGATGAAGTACTCAGTGATTTCCTTAAGAATATGGAACTAGTCATAATTAAGGGAGTGATATATCTCATCATATACTGAAGGTAGGTTATTAGTGACTACATGTTTCTAAATATGTTCATGCTTATATTCAGAGTGGTCATACCTTCCAAGATACCACGTATAGAGAATGTACCACTACCATGCCATTATAACCAATTATTAAGGTTAGAGCACTTGTACAATGGGGATTAGAATTCATTAGAATCATCAATTCTAATTCCTCCTTTGAATATAATTTCATTTTTATGTACACTAATTATTGTACCCATTGGATGAAAGCTCAAACATTCAATAATAACACAACTAACATGGTAATCAACTTCTTAGAGGAGCATATCATCACTAGTTTTGGGATGCTTACCACTCTATTATGTGATAATGGTCCCACTTTTTCTTCCCTCCAAATTACTAAATGGGCTTATGAAAATTAGGCAATCCTTAAATTTTATTTTAGATATTACCTACAAGGTAATGGATTAGTTGGATCAATGAATAAAAACTCCATTGATGTAATTAATAAAGTCATGCCAAATAACCCTTGGATTGACATAATGTTTTATAATGCGTATTATATTCTAATAGGAATAGAATTAAGTCAACCAAAGGAACGTCACCATACCATCTCCTTTACATCCAAAACCCTATCTTTTTGGTTAAGCCAAGAATCTTTGAGTTATAGTTCATGAGAGATTACTTGCAAAATGATGATAAAATAGAGTCTCACATCCTTAAATTGATACAATTAGAAAATGAACATGATGTATCCTTGATACATTTTATCAAACACCAACAAGTCATCAAATTCTGATTTGTAAAAAAAAAAAGTGAAATCCTTCTAGATCTCTAATTTAGTCCTTCTTTGGGATAAGGCTAACAATATAAATGGACAACATGGCAAATTTTATGCCATGTGGTCAGGGCTCTACCAAATATTGGAAATCTTAGGTGAAAATGCATTCTTCCTAAGTTGTCTAATTGGTGAGGATGTCTTATTGATTTTTAATAGGAAGTTACTCAAAAATTACTTTCAAGATTGAATTAGCTTGGTTTTTTCTTATAAATACTTTCTCTATCCCTTTCTTGCTTTCTTGATTTCTTTATTTCCTACTTTATTATTAGTTAGTTTTATTTTCTTTATTTTCCTACTTTTTTCTATTGGTCTAGCCTTGTTTTTTTTCTATTTTTGGTATAGTCTATCTATTTTTCTCTATAGGCTCCCATGTTATTCTAAGAATGAAGAATATAAGGCATGTACATAAGAGGCTCGAATGACATTCTAGTTCATAAGTACTCTAAGAAGTTTGTAGAGTTAGATTCTATTTTCAAATTAGTTTGGAAAGATCCATTTATTATGTTTGTTATAAATTTTCTCATGTTGGGTTAAGTCTAGGTAAACTATTTGTCCAAGGAATAAATTATCTTGAAAACAAGCACAAAATGGCATCCTAATGGTTTTTAGTTTTACATGGATGAACCTGATATGGTGAATATATAAGGTGAAAAATATATAATTTTACCTTTTTTTTTCCAAGGTGGTCCCCAACCTAGAGTTGAGATGCTAAAACAAGAAATTTAAAAGAGAAAATAAGAACAAAAAATGAAATAAAAATCAATTTTAAGAAAACTTAATTTTGGATGATTTAGGCAACCTCTACCGAGGTTATGGATGATCAACTAGTAGTAGATCAAGGCCTATAGTGGGATGAAATAAAAATCTATCAGGGTTATGTATGTCTAGCTTATAGTGGAGTAATATTTAGGAAAGTTTCTCAAAGTAGGATTCACTAGACTAATGATTAGATCCATAGTGATTAGTCCTTGAATATTATAAGAAGTAGTAATTTAACTCAATTACACACACAAGGTCAATGAAAGTGTCTAATTTGGTCTTTTATCCACTCATGTATTATCCTCTCTTAAATCCTTTCATGTTCTATGTTTAGTCTTAGGCACATATTCTAGGTTTTTAGGCATTTTTATATTGATCCAAAATACGTAAGAGAATTTTCTAATAGACTCACCATTTGGTTTTTCTTTCATAACATGCCCTAATTTTTCCAAGAATTACATAACCTCTTTTTGCTTTTACTGCCACTCTCACTTGTGCTCATGTTCATTGGTCTAAGCACTCAAGTTTATTTAGTGGTGTATCTTATTTTATATGCCATAATGGGTCCCAAAACCTTGATTGTTTGAAATAACATATCCATGCAAGAAAAAATAATATATAACACTTAGCGTGAAAGTGGAGTTTTGACCTCCCAATTACACTTAAATATTGGATCTCTTAGCTCCCTTAGATCTCTTATCTTTCTCTAGTAGTTCACCTTTGTTTCCATGCCATTATATCCCCCAAAAACTATGCCATTTTTATAACCAAATCTAATTAATAAAGTTGCATATAAAACATTTGGCTGTGAAATGGAGTCTTGTTTCACATATACTCATTTGGACATCTTGCCTACTTCCTTTCTCATATCCCTATACCTTCTTGAGAGTGCCATTTTTTGTTATTACTATTAGGCCTGTGATACCTATCCCATCCTATTTACCACACTCATGTTAATAAGTTTCATGTTTTACTCTCTAAGATAAAACATGTTTTTGAGGCACTTATCCCACTTGCGGGGTCTCTAATACAATCATTCTCTATCTTGTTTGGGTATGTAGCAACTCCTCAAGGTTAACTAGATTTAGTCATTTTTTTAAAACTCTAATTTATAAATTAATATAGTAATAAATAATATCTAACTAAATGCATCATTAAAATAACTACAAGTTTAAACAAAAGGTTTAGGTGTTGATTTATTTAGCAAGTGATCAGATTAAAGCATGTTGTTTTGCTTTCATAAAAATAATAAATAAAGAGTAGTAAATATCCATAATAATAATTCATCCACTAATGATTAAGTATATCATTAAGTACAATAATATATATCCAATTTATTCCATTTTAAAAATTACATTAGATAGTACAACTATACAATAATGCATATTTAAAAAATTAGATTACAATAATATAATGTTCCATAGATAATATAGGTCACAATGAAATTGTTTATATCTAAAAACAATATGAGATAAGTATTTATTAGTTGACTTATAAAAGGGGAGGGAGAGTATCATCTAAGTGATTTTCCACACCAACCATGGACCAATGATCCCTTGCACAATCCCCTAACAAGGGAATGGCCCTCCCTACACAAATGGGCATAAAATAAAAATTTGTGTGTTGTAAGATAGATATCACATGTAGCATATTATAAAAAAAGAGTTATAACATGATATCATGTACTACATGAAAACTAAATATAATAGGTTAAATGACAATGTTAAAACCATAAACATTGATTTGGCTAAAGTTTTCATATAGTTTTCAAATCTACAGGATCAATCACTTTCACACACACCCTCATTCAGATTTCATTTATTCTAACTAATATTGACACTAAGTAAACCAATGAAATTTGTCTCACTCATTTACATAAATTCAATAATATTATATTTATATAAAACTATATTTAATACATAAAATTATCAAATTTAATATATAGATTCTGATATAAAATGCCACTACATATTAAAATACTAGGAAACCCTATATTTAAAGACCCATTGCAAAATCAAGTAAAATAACACATTCATGCATCCAATAATTTTTTTATAACCATATTTGAATATCAAATTTTATGTATATAATATACCTAATATAGCATTTAACAAAAAACAATTGCTTTTCTCTATAAAATATTCAAATACTTAAATTTGTACACACACACACACACACACACACACACATATTACACATCCCTCTTTATTTATCTAGTTTCGAATTATCTTTATAAATAAAAAATTAATCTTCCATACTATACAAATCTGACTTATAAATATAGTTTTGACTATATATAGTCTGTACTTAGCTTATATAAACGTCTACATATTCATTTACAACTGTAAATCATCTCAATATAATCAAATAGCCTTTCATTAAACATTATCTAGCATCAAACTAGATGCTCATAATAAATTAATCAACCCATTTTCAAATTTAATCATTTCACATATCAAACTATATAGCTAGACATTTCATATATCCACAATCCACAACTAAACAATGAAACATAATATGCAATAATCCATTTTAACCATATTCTAAATGAAAAAAATCAAATGTTCATGCCTCCACATTCAAGAACCAAAATAAAAAATCTCATAATTTTTTCTCACTTAAGGTACTCATTTAAAATGGAGGGAATTATATGGTTTTCATCTAGTATGAAAATCAAATTCACACATAGCCTACTATCAATCAAACATATTTTTACATATAAGTATGTGTACAATTTTACTTAAGTATCACAAGTCAATAATTCAACTGATTTAAAAACCTAACTATAAGAAGATAACATCTCAAAATTTTAAATCTAAACATTGTGTTTTCAATAATTATTATTTAAACAATGGGTTATACATTTTATTTAACCTTAAATATTTGAATCAAACTAGACCAAGACAAATAAAATAAAATAAAAATTTATATTCACAATTATTTAATAATCCAATGTCAAATAATGCCATCCATAGGATTTAAATCTTGAAGGGTCCTTCAAATTTGACCCTATGGATGGGTCAAACCCATCTCTATGGTCACATTCAAATCGCCCTTTATATAAAATGTAAATTGAAACTAAAGCTCAATGTTACTTATTTACAAATGTAAAATAAACTAATATATAAATATAAACACATATTTAAATTTTATATAATACTAGAAGGGTGAAAACCCTCACATTATTTTTTCAAACCATACCACTATTTATGAATCCTAGCCCAACATTTTATCACAAATCAAAATTATGTAGAGATTGACATAGAAACTAGTAATGTTGACCCTAGTATTGGGTTTAAAGAAACAATCAATAAAAATGATATATATGTATATATATAGTCATACATCCATTACTAATATTAAAAAATCCAATGGAAAATACAATCAAGGTTGAAACCCTCACACCAATATGTAGTCATGAAAATTGTCTATGTATCCATGCTACGTAAGTTAAACATATTTTTTTTATGCATAGATATTATAAATACTAGAAAGGTCAAACCTAGTCTAGGATTTGAACCCATAAAAAAATAATATAATATTGTAATACCCAGTCAAAAACATAGATACAAATATATTATAAACTCACAAAAACCCTGGTTACAAAAAATGGATTTAACTTAAAGTATACAGACAACTAACTCAAACAAAAAGTGTTTGTATTTATATATATGGTTGGCCCTATAGATGGGTCATACCCATTCATAAGGCCAACCATATATTTTTTTTTAATTCTCAAATAAAATTCATATCCTAGAATAATTTATGGTCTCACAATAATTCATGGTGACTATTGAATTGAAAACCACAACAACAAATAGCAGACCTACTTTAGTCTCTATTCAAACCACAAATTTGTTCTTGTTTTCTATTCATTCCTTTAGTCCAATCTTTCTCTCTCTAACATATCTATTTCACCATGTGTTCTTCACCATCCCTAGCTCCATTTTATCTCCATCTATTCCTAACTAGTTCCCAAAAATTTTCAACATCATTTCCCCAAAAAATCACCATAGTACTAGTTAACTCCTCCAAAATTTCATCCTTTACCATTCACATCAAATAAATATTCTAAGTTCTTCATAATGACTTGAAGATTCTCGAATCATCTTCCTAAGAAACCTTGAATTTTCTACATATTCCAAATCAAATAATGACTTTAACATTATAATTTCCAATGATAACATTATCTTCACAAACAACTATTACCATGAAAAAAGGTAATAATTTTAATTTTATGACCTGTGAAATGTTATGAATAACCATGCATGGGTGGTGTGATTTGAAAGTCTTTTGAATTTGAATAACCATGACACATTGAAACATTAAATTATTCCTTTATACATGTTATAATTTTACGCCAAAAAAAAACAATAATCCTTATTAAAATTCCTAAGACCATGCTTTTGAAATATAACCTTATACAATGCCAATGTTTAAAACCTTTCTTATTACATAATAAGTACCTTTTTTTATTAATGAATGAATATATGTCTAGGGGTTATATTTGAATACCCAAAAATAAGAAATATATCTTATAGACAACATGTTTATAGACATGGGATAATTCTATTGCACAATCCAAACTAAACATTACCATTCAAAATGAAATCAATGTCAAGATAGAAGAACATAATTTTGTAATACAATAATATCAACCTGAGACTTTCGTAACACATGCTATGATAATAGCTAATTCATAAAGTAATCTAAGTAAATGTTTAATTTTACCTTAGCAAGTATTTTATATACATTTCCAAGTCATGTGGCTCATAAATTTAGTCAATGGAGTATGATCAACATATAAGAATAAATTCAAACAGACTACCATGTTTGAAAATATGCAATCATAATAATCAATCACATTTACATGCTTCAATAATATAAACCAGATGGAAATTTTAAGCCAATCTTACTCTATGTGGTTTGTGTTGGGTTTCATTTTTATGCTCTCTTTCTTCCCATAGTCTTTATATGCACCATCCTATCCAATGATAACCTCCCTCAGTCATATTCAGAAGGGTAGAATCTATCCTCCATCCACCTTAGTACAAATGAATAGTGGTTAGACTAGATCATGTAAAAGAACATAATAACTACGATAACAAAATATACTAATTAATCATGATTAAAATATGCCATAAATAATACAACCAACTAACTAACAATTAACAATCATGATCATAAGTAATAAAAACTATCCATAATTAGCATATAACCAATTTTAGTTACTTAACACATCAATTAAACCCATTATTAACCACAAAATCATTAATAGTATGTCTAGATGAAAATCAATATGTAACATCCTTCCCCATAAAGTTGATCATAATCTTAATAACACTTATTTCAATAAAAGATCTAAAATAGAAGTGTTTAATAGAAAATAAAACATAATATTAGTAAATTATTATGCAAACAAATGAACAAAAAACTTATGAAACTTTTCATAATCTTTCCAAGTATCACTATCTTCAAAATCTTGGTCCCACTAGAACTTGCACTGTGAAACTTCTCTGTTACACAAAATAAGTTTGTGAGCGTCAATTATTCTAATTGGTTTTATTGTGACAACCTTGGGATCCAAAAATTATTAAGCATTTTGATTCAATACATGAGAAGGATCAACAACATAGTTTTTAAGATAGGACACATGTAAAACATTATGCATGGGTGCTAAATCTGGTAGCAAAGTAAGCCTATATGACATAATATTGATAACTTACAAGAACTTAAAAGGTCTTACATATCTAGGAGACAACTTGGTTGTTTACCAAATTTGATCAAGATTTTTTATGGTTATACCCACAAAAATACCTTATCTTCAACTAAAAGTTGCCTTGTTATTTTATTATCAGTGTAACTCTTCTTTCTATAATTAGCTTCATCCAAGCTTTTAATTATTAACTTAACATATTATTACATTTCAAGAACAATACCTGGACCAAATACTACCCCATCTTCTAACATATATTGTTTGATTGGTATTCTACACCTTCCATATAATGCCTCAAATAGAGCCATTTTTAGCACTGCTTGGTATGATTTGTTGTAGGAAAATTCAACCAATAGTAGGTATTATTATGAATTATAATTTTGATCCATGTATTACATTATTAGAATATATTCTAATACCTAATTAGCTCTCTCCATTTTTCCATTTCTTTTTGGATTGTAAATTATATTTATGTTCACCTAAGTACCCAAAGTTTAATTGAGAGTCATGTATAATCTAGAATTAATTTTTATATCTCTATTTGAAATAATATTTTATATAAAACCATGAAGCCTACACACTTATCTTATGAGTCTCTTTGAAAGAATAAGTGCATCATCTAAAATTTTATTTGGAATGAAATGAGCTACTTTGGTGAGTTTTTCAACAACCACAAAGATCATGTCATGTCAATTTTGAGACATAAAAAACCCTTGGATATAATCCATAATAATTACCTACCACTTTAATTTTGATATAAAATGAGTTTATAATAACCTGATGAGATGTACATGCTTAGCCTTAAATCACTGACATTTTATGCATCGATAAATAAAGTCAACTACAAATTTCTTAATTTCTATCCAAAAATATAATGGTCTCAAATCTAATAAGATCTTAATCACACCTAAATGTCTTGAATAAAGAGCATTGCGTAGTTATTTAAGTACTATAATCCTCAAATTATCCTTATCTAATACATAAATATGTCCTTTGTACCTCAATAAACCATCATCCTCAAATTTAAAAACCTCAAAATCAGGATCCTGAGCATTTTTAGCCAATGCTAGCTTTACTTGTTTATAAAATTCATCTCTTAGATAAAATTTCACCACTTCATCATGAAAATTACTATTGATTATAGCTAAATATATTATATACCTTTGATGACTAAGGTCATCTAAAACCCTTGTTTTCCTTACCTTTAATGTAGCTAATGTCATAATCATAAGTTGACAAGAAATCTAACCATCATCTCTAAAGTGCATTCAGGTTAAGCTTGTTGAGAATATACTTGAGTCCCAAGTTATTAGTCTTAAGATTAAATGGTTTTATAAATACATAACACATCCAAAATTGTAAGGCATGAATAATTTTAGCTAATTATAGATCATGTCGGGCATAATTTTCCTCATATGGTTTCAATTTTATAGACTCATAAACTACAAGAGAACCATATTGCATGAGAACTCCTCTAATTCCATCTTTTGAATCATCAGTTATTATAGATAATTAACCATTTAGATCAGGAAATCTCAACACTGGTGCTGAGATGAGTCTTATTTTCAACTCCTAGAAAGTTTCCTTGTGCTGAAATAACCACATAAAATTTTAATTTTCTGATGAAGAGATGTAATTAGATTTACAATCTTAAAAATTATTGGGACAAAATTATTATAGTACCCTACCAAACCCATAAAAATCCTAACTTCATGAATGTTTTTAGGAGTTGGCCATTCCATAATGGATTTAATCTTCAAAAGATCCACGAAAATTTTCTTTTACAAATATAATGTACCCAAACTGTTGTAACTTTTTATGAAAAAAGACACACTAAAACAACTTTATAAAAAGATTATTCTTTAAAAACCATTAAAAAACAAACTTCAAATTCTCTAGATGTTCCTCCTTAGATTATGAATAAATAAGGATATCATTTGAAAAGACTAATATAAATAGATCTAGATAATTTGTGAACACATTATTCATGAGATTCATAAATATTCTAGGCATATATGTTATCATAAAAAGGAAGAACCGTGAACTCTTAATGACCATATATATTGGAGATTTATCTAATGATGTCATGGTATTGTCATGGAGATTCTCGAGTGAGTGGATGAAGATCCTTGACCATCTATGTGACAATGACAAAGTGTGTAATATGCTTGTTCTTGTATGCTTGAAGTATTATTGGTTGGCCTTCAGTGTTGACATGGATATAAAGGATTCAGGTCAAGTATGGTGACTTGAGCATGTAAAATGGATCTTATAAAAATTAAATAATACTTTTAATTCTTATGTTCATGAGTGAAATTCACTTGGTTTATCATTGTTCTCATCTAGACACTATGGGTTGGTAGAAAATTTGACTAGGTAGTTTGATGACATCGCCATTGCCATGTTGGAATGAGTCAAGGGGAGTTGGTCATATGATTGTGATCATATTAGTCCCTAATTTTTATGTAACATATCTTAATTCATTCATATAAATGCAATCAAAGCATAATTCATTATTTTCCCATAATTAGCCAAATTTGTAATGTGGCTAGAAAGAGCCAAGTAAGTAGTTTGATGATAGAATAGTTAGCATGTTTTGATGTTTTAGGAGAAGGTGATCATATGGGTTTATTAAATTTTTGACATATTTTAGTTTCACTTAATTTTATATCATGAAATGTAGTGCATCAAAAGATATGCATATGTAAAGTTGGGCTCCCATGTAGTTTGATTGTGTTTTTCCATAGTCAAATTTGCGTAAGGCAAGAAAGAGCTGAGTGAGAATTTTGATGATGTTATATCTTGAAAATGTGAAGGTATTAATAGAAATTAATCATATGGAATTTTTTAGTTTTGAGCATAATTTTTTTGTTCTAAATTATATATCATGCACTAAAGTGTAACAAAAGTTATGTAGGAACAAAGTTGGTCTCCCAGACATATTTTGACATAGTTGGCTCTATGACAATTTTTTTTTAAAAAGGAATTTTAATGTCATTATATATCTCATGCATGAGTATTATCCTATGTGAAGAGATCACCTGGTCTAAATTTGAGATCTTGTGTTGAAGTGCAGAAGTTATTAAGGATCAAAAATGGCTACTGAGGCATATTGAAAGGGTCCCCATACTTGGTCATTCTTGAAAGTGTTAAAGCTTGAGAAAGATTAATGGTGCACATTGCTCTAAGAAATTAGGAAGTAGTGAGATATAGATAGGTTCATGATGTCTAATGATTGAGAAAAGGTATAGGATAAGGATCCAATGGTGATTGAGCATTCATATAGTTTGATCAAACGGTGAGCACTAATCATTAAAGACCTGGTTGATCCATAGAAATTGATGGAGCATGTTGAGTCAACATTTCAATATTACACAAGATAAGGACAATTTGGCTAAGATTTAACATCTAAACATTGGTATAATTTGTGTTAAAAATTGATCAAGATTGACCTAGAGTATTTGATCTAAATCTTAGAGGACACAAGATGCAAGCATAGAGCTCAAAGGTTAACTATGATCATTTGTATTTGAATATTTGAATTTTCAAAGGAAAGACTAGTGTCTCATTTTTAGACCATAACTTTGATAGAATATGAATTGATATTTTAATAAAAATGAAAGTGGTATAGGACTTAAAGGCACATCTATAAATATGGACTTCAATAGCAGAAATGAAAACAAACATAATAATGGTGATCCAAAGTTGATTCTATGTTTGAGTATATTTTGCAAGTGACCCGAGAAATATATTTGAGTTTGTATTGATTTTTTTTTGATGTCTCATGATGAATTTTCTATTATAAAATGTTTTAAAATCCATGAGTATGCTTTGTGTTTATTTTCAAGGTGTGATTAATCTATCTTAAGTATGAACAATGCTTAAGAAGTTGAGTATGTGTTTGTTCATGGTGATTATGTACACTAGGTCAGTGTTTGAGTTATTTGAGCATACACAAAGGTGAACTAAAATGACTATGATCATTTAAGGATGTTAAATCATACATAATGAGTAGACTCATGTATTTTAAAGTGGTCATGTGTTATTATTTTGCTTAAGGGTTTGTTAAATGGGTGAATAGGTCTCTGTAAGACCTATAAGAACTACACATGCCTTATTAGAAGGTGTAATTGCTTAAAGGTGACCCATATATGGTATGAATGACATAATAATATTTTATTAAACTATGTATTCATGTGAGAGATGCCTTAAGGGTTAAGGTTTGCTTAATGTCCGTCCAAGGTAGTGATTAACAATATTGTTTTATAAATAGTGAAATCAAATATGGTGATTTATAGACTTCAAAGACTTTGATGAGGCAGTGCAAGTGTGGATCCAAGTTTAGGAGATAACCTTTGAAAGAGAATTTAAAGGTTAGTGAGGACTATTAGATAGTGAATATGATCAGACATGCTAGTTTGAGCAAGGTGTTAAAGATGATCACATAGGTCATTAGACTTAATAAACCTCAAAGAAATAGAATGGGTGAGTATGTGACATAATAAGTCAAAGCTTAAATAGATCCCCAAGATAGTGAGAAGGTGATAAGTCAAAGAACACTCAAAAACTAATGGAATTTGACCTTGGGAATAAAGATCCAATAGAGCACATTTTCTCAGGCGAAGATGATTAGATGGTGCAAATAAAATGTTAAAAAAGTTAATAATTCTATAAATAAACATGGAGATGACAAGTGTCATAACTGTATCACATGAATTTAAGTTTGATCATCTTTCAAAGATTGATGGTATGTAGCCTACATACACATTTTGATCAACAGTCCATCGAGTACAGGGTATAATATAATGGATTGACATCAATGGTATGCATTTGATTAGCTATAAAGGATCCAATAGTTTGAAATTGAGGTTGATAATTCAAATAAGTAGGAACAAATGTAATAGTGTCAACTATCACAATCATGAGGAATGTCACAAAGTGACCAATGGAATTCCATCTTCTAGATCAAGATCAATGATCCCTGCTAATCTATGCAAGAATGATCCAATGGTGCAAGATTAAGGTATAATTTTTAGAAGTAAATGGTCACTTTTTAAATATTAATAAGAAAAGTGCCACAAAAATTCCACATGAATGTCATAGTTTTATGCCACATCCCTAAACATTAGAGATGAAAACTAGTCCAAACTTTTCTAGACCATTGATGAGTACCTACCTTTACCAGGAATAGGAAAAAATAATGTCTAACCTAGGAGCATTAGGTGGAACACAAATAGAAACCCTAGCTATATAAGTGACTCAATCATTAGTGGGGGTTCAATTTAATCTATATACTACTGACTTGGAAAGAGTGAGAGAAAATAATGCCATGATTGTTTGAAGGGAATTCAACTTTCAAAAAGTGGAACCATTCACTAGTTTGACTCTAATGGAAGGACAAAGGCTTCGTCAAGTTACTATATTTAGAGAAGACCCATTGAAGGTATCTCAAACACAATTTGATTAATTATAGGCTATTTTCAAAGGGATGATGCAACAATAGAGAAAATTATAATTACCATCTTGTAAATCCAAGAAGATAGATTCAATCTATTTAAGGACACCATGATTGAATTATTCAATTCCTTAAAGTCAGTTAGAATTAAATAAGAGGAAATAAGTAAGAAAAATTCCATGGCTATAGGCCAAGTTGGCTAGTGATAGGATTCAAGCTATTATGTGAAAGACTTGATCAAAGCCATGACCAAGAATCAAGTCCTCAAATTCAAGATAGTCAACCTAGCCCATTTAAATATGGCTATGTCTATATTGGTGAAAAAAATCAAATCAATGAGTAGTAGATCTGAGTAGATTGAGGACATTTCCAAGGACCTTCAATAGTGAGAAGATAAAATGCTACACATGTAGGATAGCTTAATCAAACAACCCACCTCACTTAGTCATTTAGGCCTTATCACTAATGATGAGTTCAAGCATATAACTTCTCAATTCAAGAAGTAAGTGAGGAACCAAGGTCAAGGGAAGACATGATCTGATAATAAGAAGATAATTGACCTATTATTTTCATCTAAGAAGAATATAAGAGATGTAGGATCATCAAATAAGATTTGGATAGAGATAAGAAAGATCTTAATAACCTGGGAGATCAAAAAAAGGAATTGTTCATGCAACCCATTATTGACCTCTAGCTAATTAATGAGCAATATTATATGATGAAGATCCTACAAGGAAGGCAAAACATTGTATTAGCACCAGGGTCCCAAAGTTAGTTTGATTAGGAATATTCTTTTGTAACTAGCATTGTATATTTTAGAAAAGGAATATGATATTTGTAAAGGCATGTAAAACTTGTAAAGTACATTGCCTATAGGTTAGTATATTGGAAAAGGTCTTGTTCTAGAATGTAATAGAAATGAAAACTATCCTAGACATATTTACAAATGTAATTTGACATTACTAACTAACACACCTCATGTATGGTCTATATAAAGAGGTATTACCAATTCTAAAATGGAGGGATTTCTTAGAGCCAAAATTACTTTGTAAACTAGGATCAAGTAGTATAAGTAAGGAATTTCACAAAGTTTGTCCAATATTTGTATGTGTTTGCTATCATGATTACTTCCTCAGTTATTTAGTTTGATATTCATATTTGAATTATTTTTATGGATCCTAGATGCGCACATGTTAATCCAGAGTTTTCAATTTGTACTTATGGTAGCTTCATTGAAAGATCTTAGGTTATTTTTTTTATCTTTATCTTTCGTTGAAGATGTGCATAAATTATTTTCCTATGGAAATAAAACATTAAAGTGAACATAATTTCTTATTTGCATTACCTCTCCTTAGACATTTGTCTAATATACAGTAGGATCTTTGACTATGTAATTTCATGTTATATATTAATTTAGTGCATGTATTGATGAAATTTAAGCTCTGTCATAATGGCTAGATTATAGATTAGATACACCTTATTTATATCCTACACACCCCCTATGATCCTTTTTTATAAAATCACTATAGTATAGATTTTATTGTAAATATTCATGCTAGATTAGGGTTTATACTTTAGATTTTGGACATCATTCATTGGACTTAGTTTAAATCACTTTAATATTCAAAAATATTTAGGACCATGGTTGTTCCTAATAACCTTTTACATGTTCATTTTGTGGAAAAGTCATTTATATTGGTCACTGATCCACCATAGTTCTTAGGAATATCAAAACTAGCAACTCATGTAATGGATTCTTTGAATATAGAAATGAGAAGTATTTGTTAAACACTATATGAACTTGTTGATACATTTTGGTCCATCAACACTTGGGTAGATCCCTTACACACCAAGGTGATAGAGTCATCACCTTATTAACTGATGCTTAAATTATGCACCTTGATAACAAGGATGGATCCATTGTTAAAAAAGATGCATTTAAAGCCTAGCTACAAAACTTTGTGGTGAAATTCTAAAATCAAGCCATGTTTAGAGGAGTGACCTTCTGTTAAGAGAAGGTAGATTTGGTATAATCTACCAATTAGAGGATAGATAAATCTATAGTAATCTATGAATGTATAGGACCTCTCCTAAGTAAACATGATGTAATGGTTGAAATTATAACCAACATACTAAAGAATTTTACCATTCATCTGAGATTAATCAACAATGACTACAAGAAACGATCTAAATCTTGGAAAGGGTAAATTGAAGCCAGAAAACAATCTATAATCATAAGGACCACTACCTCCTTAGATATTCTTGGTATGTCTTCATCCTCAACTAGTGTTATCACTTTCTCTTCAACTATAGTTGGTTCACATCCATATTCCTCTATAGCAGGAGCCTCATCATCAACTATTCTATCAGGATCACATCCCATCTATTTAGGAATTAAATAGCCATTTATTGGGCTCCTTCTAGACTAAAATCATTTTTATGTCCCTTCAAATCAAATTATAAAATATTCCCTCTTATTTGAATAGGGAATATTCCCTAAATTTAGCACATGGGAGATCTTATCTACTAATAGGTGTCATATTATCTAGTTCTTTTATAATTGACTAAGGCATTCAAATGGATTAGATCTAGGGGTTCTCCCATTTAGTGTAATTCTAACACACAATTTTGTGAGATTAATGCAAAGAGAAATAAAATTGTAGTAAATAATATGTATTCTTGTTTCTCAGTATTTGTTAATGATATATGATCTCATTTATTCAATGTTTAAAATATGCCATTAGTGTTTCAAATCTATGTTTTTAGTTTGTACTTTTATCTAGGATAAAAAATTAATTATAGATCATGTGGGGCATAATTTTCCTCATATGGTTTCAATTCTATAGACATATAAAATACAAGAGAACCCTATTGCATGGGAACTCCTCCAATTCCATCTTCTAAAGCATTAGTTAATATAGAGAATTGAACATTTAGATAAGGAAATATCAACACTGGTGCTAAGTTGAGTCTTATTTTAAACTCCTAAAAAAATTTCTTGTGCTTTAATAAAAACATGAAATTCTAATTTTTTGATGAAGAGATGTAATTGGATTTACAATCTTAAAAATTATTGGGACAAACTTGTTATAATACACTACCAAACCCATAAAAATCCTAACTTCATGAAAGTTTTTAGGTGTTGGCCATTCCATAATGGATTTAATCTTCAAAAGACCACTAAAATTCCTTCTTCTACAAATATAATGTACCCAAAGTACTGTAAATTTTTTATGAAAAAAGACACTTCAAAAATTTTCAAAAAAGATTATTCTTTCACAACCATTAAAAAACCAACTTAAAATGCTCTAGATGTTCCTCCTTCGATTATGAATAAATAAAGATATCATTTTAAAAGACTAATATAAATAGATATAGATAATTTGTGAACACATTATTCATGAGATTCATTAACATTCTAGTCATGTATGTTATCATAAAAAGGAAGAACCGTGAACTCTTAATGAGCATATATATTGGACAGTTGTCATGATGATGTCATGGTGGTGTCATGGAGATGCTCTAGTGAGTGGATGAAGATCCTTGACAATCTATGTGACACTGACAAAATGTGTAATATGCTTGGTCTTGTATGCTTGAAGTATTATTGGTTGGTCTTCATTATTGACATGGATATAAAGGATTTGGGTCAATTATGGTGACTTGAGCATGTGAAATGGATCCTAAAAAAATTCAATAATACATTGAATGCTTATGTTAATGAGTTAAATTCACTCAGTCTATCACTGTTCTCATATAGACACTATGGGTCCAATGGTATAAAATTTGACTAGGTAGTTTGATGACATCACCATTGCCATGTGGGACTGAGTCAAAGGGAGTTGGTCATATGATTGTGATAATAGTAGTCCCTAATTTTTATTTACCATATTTCAATTCATGCATATAAATTCAATCAAAGATATGAGGGTGAAAATTTGGCTTCTCAGTCAGAATTCACTATTTTCCCATGCTTAGCCAAATTTCTAATGTGGTTAGAAAGAGCCAAGTAAGTAGTTTGATGATAGAATATTTAGCATGTTTTGATGTTTCAGGAGAAGGTGATCATATGGGTTTGTTCAATTTTTGACCTAGTTTATTTTCACTTAATTTTAGATCATGAAATATAGCACATCAAAAGATATGCTTATGCAAAGTTGGGCTCCCAGGTAGTTTGATTGTGTTTTTCGATAGTCAAATTTACATAACACAAAAAAGAGCCAAGTGAGCATTTTTATGATGGTATATCTTGAACATATGAAGCTTTTAAGAGAGACTAATCATATGGGTTTGTTTTTTTTTTAGCATAATTTTTGGTTCTAAATTGAATATCATGCACTAAAGTGCAACAAAAGTTATGTAGGAATAAATTTGGTCTCCCAAACATATTTTAACATAGTTGGCTCTATGACAGAAGGTTTTTAAAAATCATTTTAATGTCATTATATCTCATATGCATCATGGTTATCCTATGTATTGAGATCACCTGGTCTAAACTTGAGATCTTGTGTTTAAGTGTAGAAGAAGTTATTAAGGATCAAAAATGGCTACTCAGTCATATTGAAAGGGTCCCCATACTTGGTCATTTTTGAAAGTGTCAAAGCTTGAGCAAGATCAATGGTGCACATTGCTCTAAGAATTTAGGAAGCAGTGAGATGAGGATAGGTGCATGATGTTTAATTATTGATAAAAGGTACATGATAAGGATCCAATGGTGATCAATCATTCATATAGTTTGATCAAATGGTGAGCGCTAATCATTAAAGACCTGGTTGATCCATAGAAATTGATGGAGGATGTTGAGTTAACATTTCAAGATTGCACAAGATAAGGTTAATGTGACTAAGGTTTAACATCTAAACATTGGTGGAATGTGTGTTAAAAAGTGATCAATATCAAAATAGAGTATTTGATCTAAAGCTTAGAGGACACAAGATGTGACCATAGTGTTCAAAGTTTAACTATGATCATTTGTATTTGTATATTTGAATTTTTAAAGGAAAGATTAGTGTCTCATTTTTGGACCATAACTTTTGATAGACTATGAATTGATATTGTAATAAAAACCAAAGTGGTAGATGACTTAAAGGCACATCTATAAATATGGAATTCAATAGCTGAAATGAAAACAAACATAATAATGGTAATCCAAAGTTGATTATATGTTTGACTATGTTATGCAAGAGACTTGAGAAGGATATTTGAGTTTGTATTGATGTTTTTTTGATGTCTCACAATCAATTTTCTATTATAAAATGTTATAGAATCCAAGTGTATGCTTTGTGTTTATTTTCAAGGTGTGATCAATCTATCTTGAGTATGAACAATGCTTAAGAAGTTGATTGTGTGTTCATTCATGGTGATTATGTACACCAAGATAGTGTTTGAGTTGTTTAAGCATACACAGAGGTGAACTAAAATGACTATGATCATTTAAGGATGTTAAAGGATACATAATGAGTAGCCTCATTTATTTTAAGGTGTTTATGTGTTATTTTTTTTCTTAAGGGTGTGTTAAATGGGTGAATAGGTCTCTATAAGACCTATAAGAGCTACACGTGCCTTATTATAAGGTGTAGTTGCTTAAAGGTGACCAATATATGGTATGAAAAAAATAATAATATTTTATTAAGTTGTGTCATCATGTGAGATATGAATTAAAAGTTAAGGCTTGCTTAATATCCGACCAAGGTAGTGACTAGCAAGATTGTTTTATAAATAGTGAAATCAAATATGGTGATTTCTAGAATTCAAAGACTTTGATGAGGGAGTGTGAGTGTAGATCTAAGTGAAGGAGAAACACTTTGAAAGATAAGTTAAAGGTTAGTGAGGACTAGTAGAGAGTGAATAAGATCAAACATGATAGTTTGAACGTGTTGAAGATGATCACATAGGTCATTGGACTTAATAAGCCTTAAATAGGCATAATGGGTGAGTATGTTCAAGAGGCTATTAGAGAGACATTTTTGTGTGTGAATTATGGAATGAATGAGAGTTAGAGTTTATTTTGGATGAATTGATGATTAGATAAGTTTGAGGACTATTTTTACATCATGTTGGTCATAAATCTATTGGTAGAATATTATTATTATAGTGAGCAAAGGAGAAAGAGTGATAAATAGAGATCCATAATTAGGTGTTGTAGACATCAGTTTAGAGGTGGATGTGTTCATAGGATTTATTGTGTCAACTCAACATCTATCATGGTAAAACTAGCTAAAAGGTTTGGTTGTTGTTATAGCTTAGCTAGACAAGTGTGGTAACACCTTATGGAATTTTAATCTCACTAAATATGGATTTTAGCTCCTTGATCATTTATAGATGGTCTAAATTAGATCTTGTTATTATAGGATAGTATCGAAATTATAGGTTCTAATGGGTTTAATTCTCTAAGAGGATTTCTCATGTATTTCTTGAGTTATGTGTTTGATCTTGCATTATCTTTCTTTCTCATTACTATGAATGTTGTGTATGCCCCTTGAATGTATGTATTGATTGATTAAGAGTTTGGAAGAATTGAAATTGAAGTTAAAATATATGGGCTCACTAATTCACTCCTATTAATTATTATACCTCTAATAATATTGAGTTATAAAGGCTATGTTTAGAATATATTACTGATGATATCCTACTAGAAGATCAATCTTTGATAAAATTGATGCTCCATGCATTTGATGAAAAATATAATCAATGTGAGGTAAGGGATAACTTTTTAATCATCACCTTACTCAACATCTTGTAATCAATACACTCGCATAGATATCCATCCTTATTCTTAATGAAATCCATTGGTGTACCCCATCATGACACACTTGGTGGAATCAACCCTTTAGACAATAATTATTTATATTGAGCCTTTAACTCCATTAATTTAATTGTCATCACTCTACAAAGGGATTTATATTTTGTTTCATATCATGGAATGATTCAAATTGAGAAATCAAATTCTCTCTTAGGAGGTAAACTTGATAATTCTTCATGGAAAACATCTCAAAATGTCCTGGAGAAAAGGATAATCTTTAATAGAAGGATCCTTTAATTCCTCTTCATTTATTTTTACAATAAATGCTTAACACCATTTCCTTTAGGGTTTTTTCAATTTAATTATAGAAATTTTACTCATCTTAAGCTCCATCTTATATCCATAAATTTGGGTTTTATTACTCAAATAATCAAGACATCCAACCCTTTTACATAGACAATCTACTTTGGATTTATTTTGAGATAACTAATTTACCCCTAGGATCACATGATATGATCCTAAAGGAGATGAAAACAAATCTACCAACATAATGAACTCTATTAGTTTGATTTCAACATTGACTAAACATTTATTGACCATAACCCTATATTAGTTCTTATATTAAATTGACCATGCATTTTCCATAACACTAACTTTCCTAGATAACTTTTTAAGAATACTAGGAGAAATAAAAGATTCATTAGCTCTATTGTCAATAAAAATTACATTTGGTGGACCAAAAAAAGTACGTAATAACTCAATAGGATAAACCTAAAACTCGACATGATGATTTCCAATAGCTGTATGAGCCCTTTACTGGAAATATCCCTACTGAAGAGTATAACCCTTGTTCTTACCATTTGATTTACCTAGAGTACATTCCATAGCATAATGATCACCTCTATGGATGAATCATCCACCAAGTGATCCTTTCCTTTTAGATTGTTGATTTCCTCTGAAACCTCCTTTAAAACCATTAATTGGTTTCTTGATCCTTGAATCTTTAATAAACTTGGAATTCTTACTAAATCTCACTCATTTACCTAAAGTCAGTAATATTAGATTTATATAAAACTATATTTAATACATACAATCAATAGATTTAATATACAAATTCCCATTTAAAATTATACGACATATTAAACTACTAAGAAACCCTATATTTAAAGACCCATTGCGAAATCAAGTAAAATAACATGTTCACACATCTAACAGTTTATGATAATTTTTTTTTAATATATAGTTTTATGTGTATTATATACCTAATATAAAATTTCAAAAAAAAATACTTAGATTCATATATCTCTATGTATGTGTGTGTACATGTATGTACACACACACACACACACACACACACACACACACACACACACGAATTATAAAATCATCTTTATTTATTTGGTTCAATATTATATTTATAAACAAAAATGTAATCTTCCATACAACCCAAATATTACTTATAGGTACATGATTGATAATATTATTTATTCCTTAGCTTGCATGGACATACACATATTCATTTAAACATGTAAATTCTCTCATTATAATCAAAGAACCTTTCATTAAACATTATCTAACATAAAAAAAAAGGCTCAAAATAAATTAATCAACCCATTTCAAAATTTAATCATTCCACATATCTAAATACACATCTCAACCTTTCATATATCCATAGTCCACAAATAAATAATGAAATATTATATGCAATGATCCATTTATAACATTCCATGCTCAGAAATTTGGACCACTATTTTAATCTAACCATAATCTAAATGAATAGATCAAATCTTCATGCCTCCACTTTCAAGAACCAAAATAAAAAAGCACATAATTTTCACTCACTTAAGGTACTCATTTAAAATGGATATAATTGTATTTTTTCGATCTAGTATGAAAATAAAATTCAAGCACAACTTACTATCAATCAAACATAATTTTAAATATAAAAGTTTGTATACAATTTTCCTTATGTATCAGAAGTTAGTAATTTAATTGGTTTAAAAATATGACAATAAGAAGATACCATCTCATATTTTTAAATGTAAACATTACGTTCTCAATAATTATTATTTAAACAATGGGTTATATATTTTATTCAACTCTAAATATATGAATCAAACTAGAATAAGATCAAGACAATAAAATTGAAATTTATATTCAAAGTTGTTTAATAACCCAATGTCAAATAATCCCATACATAGGTTTTAAATCTCAAATATTCCTTCAAATTAGACCCTATGGGTTTGTTGGACCCATCCCCAACATTACGTTTGAATGACCCTTTATATAAAATTTTAACTCAACAAATTTAAAATAAAATTAAATCTTAATGTTACTTCATCACAAATGTAAAATAAATAAATCTATAAAGCTCAACATAGATTTCCATTTTATACAAGATTGGAAGGGTTAAAACCCTCATAGTATTTTATCAAACCATATCATTATTTATGAATCTTGGTTAAAATCTTTAACATAAATCAAAACTATGTACATATTGACATACAAACTATTAATTTCAACCCTAATATTGGGTTTAAAGTAACAATAAATAACAATAATAAAACATATATACCGTCATACGTCCCTTAATAATATTCAAAAACCCAATGAAAAATCCATTCAAGATCAAGAGCCTCACACCATTATGCAGACATGCAAATTGTTTATGTTTCTATGCTGTGTAATTTGAACGTAATTGTTTATGTAAAGATATTATAACTACTTGGAAGATCAACCCTAGTCTAGGGTTTGAAACCATAACACACTAATAAAATAATCTAAACCCCAATTAAAAAAACAAATGTAAATATATTATAAACTCACAAAAACCTTGGTTATAAAAATTGTGTTTAATTTAAAGTATAGACACAACCAAACCAAACAAAAAGGGTTTCTATTTATATATATGGTCAGCCCTCTATATGTGTTGTACCCATCCATAGGGTTGGACATATATTTTTATAACTTCTCAAAGAAAATTCAGAACCCAAAATAATTTATGGGCTCATAGTAATTCATGGAAAGTATTATATTTAAAACCAAAATAATGAAAAATAGACCCTACCTTAATCTCCTTCCAAGCTACAAATTTATTGTTGTTTTCAGTTCTTTCCTTTTTGTTGAGCTTTCTCTCTTTGCTATGTCTATTTAATTATGTGTTCTCCACCATCCCCAACTCCATTTTATCTATATTTGTTCCTAACTAGTTCCCTTAAAATTTGACCATCATTTCTTGAAAAAATCTCCATAGTCCTAGTTAACCCTTCCAAAAGTCCATCATTTACCATTCATGATGAATAAATAGTCTAAGCGATTCACAATGACTCAAAAAGTCTCGAAGCATCTTCCCAAAGAACCCTAAATTCCCTGAATGTTTTAAATCAAATAATGCCTAAAAAATTATAATTTCCAATGATAAATTGATATCAAAGACCACTATTACCATGAAAAAATGTAATAATTCAAATTCTATGAATTACAAAATGTCAATAACATCCATGCATAGGTGGTGTGATTCAAAAGTGTATTGACTTTGAATAATCATGCCACATTGAAACAAAAAAATATGATTGTATCCATGCTATAATTTTATGCAAAAAAAAAAAAAAAAAAACCTTATTAATATTCCCAAGACCATGATTTCAAAACATACCCTTAAACAATGCCAAGGTTAAAAACCTTATTTATCACATAATAAGTCCATTTTTTATTAAAGAATGAAGATGTGTCTAGGGGTTATATTTGAATACACAATAATAAGAAATATATTTTATAGTGAATATGTTTAGAACTATGGCAAAACGTTATTACACAATCAAAACAAAATCAATGTTAGGATAATAGAATAGAACTTTGAAATACAACAATATCAACCTGAGACTTTCATGACAAATGCTATGACAACTTCTAATTTATTAAGTAACCTATGTAAATGTTTTAGTTTACCTTAGAAAGTGTTTTATATACTTTTCTAAGTCATATGGCTCCTTAATATAGCCAATAGAGTATGATCAACATATAATAATAAATGCAAACACACTACTAGGTTAGAAAATATACAAGTATAATAATTAATCACATCCACATTCTAAAACAATATAAATCAGCTAGTAATTTTTCATATAATGCTACTCTACGTGGTATATGTTGGGTTTCACATGTTTGTTCTCTTTCTCCCCACATGTCTCCATCTATATCATCCTTTATGATGATACCCTCCTTTGGTCATAGTCAAGAGGGTGCAATCTGCCCTGCATCCACCTTAGTAAAAATGAATAGTGGTTAGACCAAATCATGTAAAATCACATAAAAATGTTGTAAGATAATATACTGCTTAATCATGATTAAAATATACCATACATAATACAACCATCTAACTAACAGTTAACAATGATGATTATAAGTAATAAACATTGTATATAATTAGTATATAACTAATTCAAATTACATAACACATCAATTAAACCCATTATTAACCACAAAATTAGTAATAATAAGTCTAGATGAAAATTTTAATGTAACAGGGTCTCTCAGCCTGCTTTGGGGGTTACTTTAATTTATGTTCCCTTTTGTCCCCTAAATATTATCTTGTCTTATTAACCAAGCTCATGTGAGTCATTTTTATATTTTTCACTTGGTTGTTTGGTGATTTTTCAACTGAATTATGTCCAGTTTAAAATATCCAAAAAACATTATTCCAAACCCCAATTAGGTCTAGCTAGGCATGTTAAAAAAATTAATAAGTCCTAAGACATAATCAAGATTTCAAATCTTGATTAGGTATTCAAGGTATTCATTTTCAAAATTCCAATGCTAATTGGAGTTTTTCAAGTGATTTGTTCTATGTTTTAAGTCTTTATATCTTGTATACCTAATTAGGCTTCTAAAGCCTACTTAGGTCTAGGGATGGTTGTTATGTCCTTTACAATTCTAAAAAAACAATTCCTACTTAAGTCTTGCCTTATTATAATTATATTATTCAATACTTAATTTGGGGTGAAGTCTTAATTAGGTGTTAATTTTACTTTCCTTAATTTTATTCTATAGATTCCAAGTTCATTCTTAGGTCATAGATTTTATCAGTAAGAAGTCACATTGTTAATCAAAATTTTAAGCTTGATTAGGTCTTATACAGGTTGTGGGTCTATACCTAGTCCAAATTAGGTTTTTCAACTTAGATTACATCTTGGGTTATGATTCGAGTGTTAAGATAGTTTTAATCATGGATTTTATAGGCTAGGTCAGGACAGGCTAGGGTTGGGTAGGTTATGCTAATCAAGGGCCAAATCTTTGATTAGGTCTAAGAGTGTGTGTGGGGGGTGATATTAGTTATAGTCATATATTTTTCCCCTACTAGGTATAGGTTAGGTTGTTTAGGGTGTTAGGATGTAGGTTTAGTTATAATAGGCATGAAGGGGGTGGAGTGTGGTAGTCCTGAATAGGTTGGGATCCACCCCAGTCTATCCTTTGGTAATCAAGTTTCAAACCCATTAATACATGATATCTATCTAAACTAAGTCACAATAGTGTCATATAGACATTGAAGTCCCAAATAGGTAAGAAAAAACTAACCTATAAGCTTATAGACCTATTTGTGCATCAAAGACTCCATTAAGTATAGGAACCTTATCACGTTTGAAGTCTAGTTTCATACCAAAAGGTAATTACAAACAAAATTATTTTATTCTTTCTCGATAATTGTGCAAGTTGATCCTAATTATATTCAAGATTTTAAAGCTTAATTAAAACTAGTATTTTTTAAAATTTACCTATTAATTAAAAAAAGTGCATCTTTTTAATGCCTAAACTTTTTGTCCATGTTTGTAATGCCCAAAATTTTTGTCCCAAAACCAATGTAATTTTTTGTCTCTTTAGTTTTTGACTTCAACACACCCCATTTTCCTAAAAATGGGGATTCAATGAAATTTTGGGTCATCCACCCTAGGAGATACCTTACTATTTATTCCACATGATGGAAAACCCTTTGTATGACATCAAAAGTTTAAAAGTAATGTTGGTCCATTGCAAATATTGATGGATACCTTTTAAAATGTCTTGCTAAAATGATTAAGTTCATTAATTTTTATAGAGGTCTAACTTGTTTAGAAATTATCTTGGAAGGGATTACAATTCAAAAACCAAGGTATGGTCCCTAAATCATATTAAAAATCACTTAATTAAGACTTTTGAACCATAGTATTTCTTTATCTATGTCAGAAATCATGTTCAATACTAGGATGTACCTTGATTTTAAGTTAAAAAAGAGGGTCCATGTTAGATTATATACTTAATATTTATGAATTTGAGATTTCCCCATTTTGTATTTATCATGCAAATCACTAACTCTTACATATTTTTATTTTACACATAATCCTAATGTCAGCTCAGCCTTAATAAACACATGATAGTGATGATGGCATTAATCACTCAGTTTTATAAACTTCAAGACTTAGTTGTATACATTTTAGCCTTGAAACTAATTACAAACTAGTGACCCAACTAGAGCATTCCACTCAAAACTCAATCATAACATTTCAAATCTGAAAGAAATTATGAAAGGTTATGACCCCTATGATCTAATGGGAGTCTCTTACTTAGCACTCAAATTGTGATATTTCTAGTTTGGATAAAAATTACCAATGGTTCATGAGATAATTATCTAATTGGAGCATGCCACTTGGCACCCAATCATGGTCTCCTAAGGGTCCTATTACTTTCTCAATCCTCATAACCAAAAAACCCAATACGATTATGCCACTTATCATCTGATTGCTACATTTTAGCCTATAAAAGAGAGTAACCACATTTGAGCATGCTATGTGGTGCCTAATCATGGACTTTGGAGACACTGATTACTTTTAAATAGCCCATGATAGAGTGATCCAACCACATCATGACAATTGTCACTCAATCACGCCCTTTTCTCCCTAAGGGATAAGATGCAAAGTTCAATTCTAAAAACTCTTTGAGTACATGATAAGGTGACACCTGTCACTCAGTCTTGGATATTTGGATGTTACAAAGAGGCCACATGATAGCAAGAACCAATAGGCTAGTGACACATAGAACCTTCACCTTATGGTAATACATGGTTGAATGAAACCATAAAACCTAATGAAGAGTCATCCAATCAAAGGTTGACACATGGAAAAATGTCATAGTAGTTAGGTCCATCAAGAGTTTCATATTACAAAGTTATATGATAAAGTAAGGTAATGAAATCCTACCATTTGATGGTCTAGAAGGGCTCCCAAGACCACATCAACTAAATTCAAAATGGTTCAAACCATGTAAAATCAAAAGGAAACATGAGCCAATTAAAATGTGCCACTTGGTAGAATATCATGAGCACATCTGGGTAGCTCAATATTCAAAGTAAAAGGATAAGATACATGATATAATACCAAGTGTCAAATGTGTGTCAAGTATAACACTTAAGAAACACATAGTCATCCATGAAGAGCCAATTTTTGGTGAAAATTGAATTTTGGTAAGGCTCATTTTGATGATTATAAAGCCAAGTCACCTCAAGGGAAAAGTCAAGCTTATGATAAGAAGACACATGGACAAACTAAGAGAAATGATTAGCTAATCTCTAAAAGTAGAATTTTAAAGTTTTTAGAATAAAACTAAAGAGCCACCCTAACTTTAAGTCAATGTAAGTAAAATATATTTTCCATTTATGACTTGTGTCTTATAATTTAAAATTTCAAAAATCTAGAATTTAAAGCTTACAGTCTCAAGGATTTGTATTCAATTTCAATTACTATCTGTTAAATAACTCCAAAGTGATCATTATCATTTTCTAAGGACTTATGTACATTCATTCATCATCAAGGTGATACATGATCTCATTAATCAAAATTCAAAATCCATGGCTGAAGTAGGAACGTCTAGAGCCACTAAGATAAAATAAGATCTACTTCTCTATTCATATAGAATGAACATCTTTTGAGACACCAATTTTAATTTTATTACATTGGACACATATGATAAACAATACAATTGTTTTTTCTACCATTTTGAGAGGATGTTGAACCAAAACAATGATGATGAGGAGGCCCCCAGTGTTACAGATGAAAGGTCTGACATCTTAGAAATTAATTCTATGGGATTACACAAAGTTGCATCTAATATAGAGCTACTCCTCTTTGTGGACTTTGTCCACCAAATATTCATCCACTCTTAGTGTATAAATAATATGATTAAGTCATTCAATTTAGGTAATGATATTGCTTTCATAGTTGGGTTAGTATTTTAGCCTATTATGATTTGCCTAGGTCTAAAAATATTTACATTCAATAAATCGTAACCCAATGGGTCAGATCACACAATATCAAAGAATTCTTGAGAAGCTGGAAAAAAATCAAGGAGGTTCATCTATAGGTCCAAAATCAACTAGATTCCCATTAACCAATTCAGAAAGGGTGTGAGACTGGGGATGGCCATGATGAATAGATTACATAGAGATGGCGACACCAAACATGTGGATGAGAAGTGGGTTCCACTTCTATTCATGATCATAGATGACTCCAACACTCCCCCTCCTAGAGAGATCATCCCTATAATTTAGCTACACAAGTTATGAAGACTTGACCAACCAAGAAAATCATTTCTATATGATGTCCTACTTGGCTATTATCATCTATTCCACTCTAAAATTACCCTATTTTACCAATTAGGATATGGAATTGAAATGGACCATCCCCCATATCTTCATAAAAGTAAGAATTTAAAGGTGTAGATAGGATATGTGGGTCATTTCTGAGTAATTCTATCCAATTATATATAGGGCCATCCAAAAAGGGACTATACCCAAGTTATCTAAAGAGATTGGGGAAACACTTAGGTTATTAGGAGCCTATTAATATTATCCCAATTTCACCATAATTAAAGAAATGGGAATTAGGAAAACTCAACTTAGGTTTCCCACCATAGTTCCAGACATGCTACCTAAGTAAGATATTCCCTTCCAACTACTCGTAGGAATATATGGAGTATCCAAAAACAAGAAGAAGGGACTAGTCCATCCCTAATTAACTAACATCAACCAATTTACAATTGATAATTAGCATTTAGTCATGGTTTTTTTCAAACAAAGGTCCAAATTTAATCTAGAAAAGGAAACCAATAAAGAATGGGACCTTACACACTTAAAATTTAAACATTGCATCAAACATAGGGTGGCCATTAGCATTACATAACATCATGACCCTGAGGATGGAGACTAGTTCTACCTCAATTTAGATAATGATGCAAAAGTCAAGTAGAGGATAAATTCTATGAATATCCCATGGGTTAAAGAAAGACTAGATGGTACAGGTTTTTTTAGGTGTTCAAACAATAAGATACTCAACTTGGAGCACCAACATCTCTAGTCCATATTTTTAGTGTTAAATAAGGTCTAACAGACACACAACTCAGTCGAAGAATGCTCCAAGAATTATTTCCAATTTTAGATAAGGTAGGATCTATTGTATGGAAATAAGTTAATCAAAGATTTCACCTCAAGGGTCCCATCTAGTAACCTATGACAAATTCCATGTGCTACCTCAACATAAGAAACACCTTTAGTTGAGGTGACTTTCACTTCTACACCAACAACTTTAGCTCAACCATTACTTCCCCATCCTTTTACTCAAGAAGGACCATGTATTATAGGTTAGGAAGATATTTTATTACCTCCCTCTTTCATCTATAATCAATACTTGAGCATATTTCATCAACCCTAACTCTAGACCATGTTAACCTCCTACCCTAAATACCTCTCACTAGAGTTATAGTTATTGTTGTGACCATAACTTTGCCAAATGTCAACCCTTTCAACATATCATCCACCTTCAATGTCTTAATAATGGCCAATTTTACCCTATTCATTCTTGGTTCTTTGCTTAGACCTTGTCCACAACTTCCTAAGAAGAGGCTCATTATCATCCTTCACTGAGTTCTTCAATTCACAACTAGTTCTACTAGCACTAGTTTTTTTTCATCCCATAGCTTTATATTTATATTGGTCATGTCCATAGATACTTCTAAAACATATTATTTGTAAGAACTTAATCCATCCTACCCATTACCTCCATCATTAGATCCCCCAAGTGGTTCTTCAGACAAATCATGAATCAAGCAAATACAATTGGCTATAATGGAGAACCTAGATTTGGTCATAGTGGACCTTCCCTAGGTTACATTTAAATTCAACAAGGAGGATGGGGAAATGAATAAGGTGACCAAGGGAAAGGTCACCCACCAAGACTATACAATCATGTATGAGTTAGAGGAACCTTGTTGGAGCTGACAAAGACAAAGAAGGCTAGGTAGGGCCAATATCAACAATATGAGGAGGACCCCCTCTTAGCTCTCCAAGAAAATATGGATGTGGCTACTAAATTGGTTAAAGGATTGCATCAAATAATAACTAAATTATAAAAAAAACACAAGGCCACCTTACTATAGTAGACTATAACCAAAGTGCAATGGGCTATGAAAGATATGTTTGATATGATAAATACCTTGGCTCAGTATAAGGTAAAAGGAAAAAAAGTATATAATAATGCACTCAAGGAAAAGGCTACATATAGATGATATGATGACAGGATAGTCAAATTTATGAAATTGATCATAATGAGGAAATTTTTGGACTTAAACCTGATCCCCCTTTGAGGACTTGAGCATCACTCAGTCTTATGTAATTGGTAGGAGGAAGACCCTGAACTAGTGGATTCAGGAAATGAGATGTTTGGTGTTAAGGCCAACATACCCCCATTCCTAAAAATAGGAAACCCTATTTCAAATTATACAAATTTCTACCTTAAAATTGAAAATTCACTTAATCAGAGCACCATTAGCATGTTGTTTTAATTTGAAGATCATTCACACCTAACTTGGTTTGCATATTTTTTCATAATTTTGATTTAATCTTACCTAAATTTTATAGCATTAGATATTTATGTTTTAGTTTTCATCTCTAATGAATTCCATTTAGAGTGGGAAATGCCTAGGCTTCATGATTTTAATATCAAATTGGCATTTTACTATCCTTTGGTCTATTGAAAATCAAACTAAAACCATCTCAAAACCCTCATTCAAATTACCCTAGCTTAGGTTATTTTAAATCAAATTCAAATTTAGTGGGAAAAATTTATGCAAGAATGATTAACCACACCATAGACTTATTTCAATTTTTATCCCAAGGTCTAGCCATGTTTATTAACATGGCCAAACCTTAGTATAATTTTTTTATGTCTAGTCCCTTTATGTCTCAAGCACCCCCTTGTCCCTTTTTATTTCCACATGGTCTATCTAACCATCAGGTTCTTTTATTATGTGTTAGACTTTAGATAAAATCCTTGTCCTAAGAATTCATGCCATCTATTTTATTATTTTTTGGGTACCCTTTATGATGTCTAAAACTTATCTTAAAACTTTTATCCTAAGGTCTTACCCATGTTTATTAACACAAAATAAAACCATAGTCTAAAAACTTTATGCAAAGTTATTTATTTTCTTGAGCTTGACTTAAATATCATTTTCTTTTGCAGGATCAATAAAATGCATTTACTCAGGTAGAGTTGATCAGATAGTGCAAGATAAAGTCAATAAGTTAAGATCTTTCATTTATGATGTGAATTTACTTAGGCATGAGTATCTAACATTGCATGATCACAGTTGAAAAGTTAAGCCATGAGCCCAAAGTTAAAGTCTAAGCATATCAATGAAGATTGATGGTATGCGACCAAACATACACATTCTAATCAATGGTGCATAATAAGTCAAAGCTTTAATAGATCCCCAAGATAGTGAGAAGGTGACAAGTCAAAGAACACTCAACAACTAATGAAATTTGACCTTGGGAATAAAGATCCAATAGAGCACATTTGCTCAGGTGAAGATGATTAGATGGTGCATATAAAATGTTAAAAAGTCATTAATTCTATAAATAACCATGGATATGACAAGTGTCACAACTGTATCACATGAATTTAAGTTTGATCATCTTTTAAATATTGATGGTACATAGCCTACATACACATTTTGATCAATAGTCCATTGAGTAAAGGGTATAATATAATGGATTGACATTAATGGTATGCATTTGATTAGATATAAAGGATTCAATAGTGTGAAATGGAGGATGGAAATTCAAATAAGTAGGAACAAATGTAAAAGTGTCAACTATCACAATCATGAGGAATGTCACAAAGTGACCAATAGCATTCCATCTTCTAGATCAAGATCAATGATCCATGCTAATATATGCAAGGATGATCCAATGGTGCAAGATTAAGGTAGAATTTTCAGAAGGAAATGGTCACTTTTTAAATATTAATAAGAAAAATGCCACAAAAATTCCACATGAATGTCATATTTTGATTCCACATCCCTAAACATTAGAGATGACAACTGGTCCAAACTTTTCTAGACCGTTGATGAGTAACCTACCTTTACCATGAATAGGAAAAAATAATGTCTAACCTAGGCGCATTAGGTGGAACTCAAATAGAAACCCTAGCTATATAAGTGACTCAATCATTATTGGGGGTTCAATTTAATCTATATACCACCGGCTTAGAAAGAGTGAGAGAAAATAATGCCATGATTGTTTGAAAGGAATTCAAGTTTCAAAAAGTGGAACCATTCACTAGTTTCACTCTAATGGAAGGACAAAGGCTTGGTCAAGTTCTTATCTTTAAAGAAGACCCATTGAAGGTACCTCAAACACAATTTTATTAATTATAGGCTATTTTAAAAGGGATGGTGCAACAATAGAGAAAATTAGAAGAGATTTCCATCTTGTCAATCCAAGAATATAGATTCAATCTATTTAAGGACACCATGATTGAATTATTCAATTCCTTAAAGTCAGTCAGAATTAAATAAGAGGAAATAAGTAAGAAAAATCCCATGGCTATAGGCCAAGTTGGCCAATGATAGGCTTTAAGCTATTGAGTGAAAGACTTGATCAAAGCCTTGACCAAGAATCAAGTCCTCAAATTTAGGATAGTCAACCTAGCCCTTTTAAATATGGCTATGTCTATATTGGTGGAAAAAATCAAATCCATGAGTAGTAGATCTAAGTATATTGAGGACATTTCCATGGAACTCCAATAGTGAGAAGATAAAATGTTACACATGTAGGAAAGCTTAATCAAACAACCCACCTCACTTAGTCCTTCAGGCCTTATCACTGATGAAGATTTCAAGCATATAACTTCTCAATTCAAGCAATAAGTGAGGAACCAAGGTCAAGGGAAGACATGATCTGATAATAAGAAGATAATTGGCCTATTATTATCATCTAATGAGAATATAAGAGATGTAAGAGCATCAAATAAGGTTTGGATAGAGTTGAGAAAGATCTCAGTAACCTAGGAGATCAAAAAAAGGAATTGTTCATGCAACCCATTGTTGACCTCTAGCTAATAAATGAGAAATATTATATGATGAAGATCTTACAAGGAAGGCAGAACATTGTAGTAGCACTAGGGTCCCAAAGTTAGTTTGATTAGGAATATTATTTTGTAACTAGCATTGTATATTTTAGAAAAGGAATATTATTTTTGTAAAGGCATGTACAACTTGTAAAGGACATTGCCTATAGGTTAGTATATTAGAAAAGGTCATTTGTTCTATAATGTAATAGAAAGGAAAACTATCCTAGACATATTTAAAAATGTAATTTGACATTACTAACCAACACACCTCATGTATGGTCTATATAAAGAGGTATTGCCAATTATAAAAGGGAGGGATTTCATAGAGCCAAAATTACTTTGTAAACTAGGATCAAGTAGTACAAGTAAGGAATTTCACAAAGTTTGTCTAATATTTGTATGTGTTTTCTATCATGATTGTTTCCTTAGTTATTTAGTTTTATATTCATATTTGAATTATTTTTATGGATCCTAGATGCACACATGTTAATGCAGAGTTTTCAATTTCTACTTATGCTAGCTTCATTGAAAGATCTTAGGTTCTTTTCGTTCTCTTTTTCTTTCCTTGAACATGTGCAGAAGTTATTTTCCAATGGAAATAAATCTTTAAAGTGAACATAATTTATTATTTTCATTACCTCTCCTTAGACATTTGTCTAATATATAGTAGGATCTATGACTATGTAATTTTATGTTATATATTAGTTTAGTGCATGTATTGATGAAATTTAAGCTCAGTCATAATGTCTAGATTATAGATTAGATACACCTTATTTATATCCTACACTCCCCTATGATCCTTTTTTTATAAAATAACTATAGTATAGATTTTATTGTAAATATTCATACTAGATTAGGGTTTATACTTTAGGTTTTGGACACCATTTATTGGACTTAGTTTAAATCACTTTCATCTTCACAAATCTTTATGACCATGGTTGCTCCCAATAACCTTTTACATATTAATTTTGTGAAAAAGTCATTTATCTTGGTCACTGATCCACCATAATTCTTAGGAAGATCAAAAATAGCAGCTCATGCAATGGATTCTTTGAATATGGAAATGAGAATTATTTGTTAAACACTATATGAACTTGTTGATACATTTCGGTCCATCAACACTTGGGTAGATCCCTTACACAACAAGGTGACAGAGTCATCACCTTATTAACTAATTCTGAAATTATTCACCTTGATAACAAGGATGGATCCATTATTAAAAAGGAATCATTTAAAGCCTAGCTACAAAAAATTATGGTGAACTTCTAAAAACAAGCCATGTCTAGAGTAGCGGCCTTATATTAAGAGATGGTAGATTTGGTATAATCTACCAATTAGAGGATAGCTAAATCTTTAGTAATCAATGAATTTATAGGACCTATCCTAAGTAAACATGATGTAATGGTTGGAATTACAACCAAGCTTCTAAATAATCTTACCATTGATCTGAGACTGATCAAGAGTGACTACAAGAAATGATCTAAATCTTGGGAAGGGCAAATTGAAGCTGAAAAAAAATCTATAATCATAAGGACACTACCTCCTCAAATATTCTTGGTATGTCTTCATCCTCAATTAGTGTTATCACTTTGTCTTCAACTATAGTTGGTTCACATCCATCTTCCTTTATAGTAGGAGCCTCATCATCAACTATTCTATCAGGATCACATCCCATCTATTTAGGAATAAAATAGCCATTTATTGGGCTCCTTCTAGACTAAAATCATTTTTATGTCCCTTCAAATCAATTATAAAATATTCCCTCTTATTTGAATAGGGAATATTCTCTAATTTTAGCACATGGGAGACCTTATCTACTAATAGGTGTCATATTATCTAGTTCTTTTATAATTGACTAAGGCATTCAAATGGATTAGATATAGGGGTTCTCCCATTTAGTGTAATTCTAACACACAATTTTGTGAGATTAATGCAAAGAGAAATAAAATTGTAGTAAACAATATGTATTCTTGTTTCTCAGTATTTGTTAATGATATATGATCTCATTTATTCAATGTTTAAAATATGCCATTAGTGTTTCGAATCTATGTTTTTAGTTTGTACTTTTATCTAGGATAAAAAAGTAATTATAGATCATGTGGGGCATAATTTTCCTCATATGGTTTCAATTCTATAGCCATATAAACTACAAGAGAACCCTATTGAATGAGAAATCCTCCAATTCCATCTTCTAAAGCATTAGTTAATATAGAGAATTGACCATTTAGATTAGGAAATCTCAACACTGGTGTTGAGTTGAGTCTTATTCTCAACTCCTAAATTTTTTGCTTGTGCTTTAATAAACACATGAAATTCTAATTTTGTGATGAAGAGATGTAATTGGGTTTACAACCTTAAAAAATATTGGGACAAACTTGTTATAATACCCTACCAAACCCATAAAAATCCTAACTTCATTTATGTTTTTAGGTGTTGGCAATTCCATAATGGATTTAATCTTCAAAAGATCCATTGAAATTCCTTCTACAAATATAATGTATCCAAAGTAGTGTAACTTTTTATGAAAAAAGACACACTTAAAAAAATTTCAAAAAAGATTATTCTTTCACAACCATTAAAAAACCAGCTTAAAATGCTCTAGATGTTCCTCCTTCGATTATGAATAAATAAAGATATCATTTTAAAAGACTAATAAAAATAGATATAGATAATTTGTGAACACATTATTCATGAGATTCATAAATATTCTAGTCATGTATGTTATCATAAAAAGGAAGAACCGTGAACTCTTAATGAGCATATATATTGGAGAGTTGTCATGATGATGTCATGGTGGTGTCATGGAGATGCTCTAGTGAGTGGATGAAGATCCTTGACAGTCTATGTGACACTGAAAAAATGTGTAATATGCTTGGTCTTGTATGCTTGAAGTATTATTGGTTGGTCTTCATTATGGACATGGCTATAAAGGATTTAGTTCAATTATGGTGACTTGAGCATGTGAAATGGCTCCTAAAAAAATTCAAGAATACATTGAATGCTTATGTTAATGAGTGAAATTCACTCAGTCTATCATTGTTCTCATATAGACACTATGGGTCCAGTGGTAGAAAATTTGACTCAGTAGTTTGATGACATCACCATTGCCATGTGGGAATGAGTCAAAGGGAGTTGGTCATATGATTATGATCATAGTAGTCCATAATTTTTATTTACCATATCTCAATTCATGCATATAAATTCAATCAAAGATATGAGGGTGCAAATTTGGCTTCTCAGTCAGAATTCACTATTTTCCCATGCTTAGCCAAATTTCTAATGTGGTTAGAAAGAGCCAAGTAAGTAGTTTGATGATAGAATATTTAGCATTTTTTGATGTTTCAGGAGAAGGTGATCATATGGGTTTATTCAATTTTTGACCTAGTTTATTTTCACTTAATTTTAGATCATGCAATATAGCACATCAAAAGATATGCATATGCAAAGTTAGGCTCCTAGGTAGTTTGATTGTGTTTTTCGATAGTCAAATTTACATAACACAAAAAAGAGCCAAGTGAGCATTTTGATGATGGTATATCTTGAGCATATGAAGCTATTAAGAGAGACTAATCATATGGGTTTGTTTTGTTTTGAGCATAATTTTTGGTTCTAAACTGAATATCGTGCACTAAAGTGCAACAAAAGTTATGTAGGAATAAAGTTGGTCTCCCAAACATATTCTAACATAGTTGGCTCTATGACAGAAGGTTTTTAAAAATCATTTTAATGTCATTATATCTCATATGCATCATGGTTATCCTATGTATTGAGATCACCTGGTCTAAATTTGAGATCTTGTGTTTAAGTGTAAAAGAAGTTATTAAGGATCAAAAATGGCTACTCAGTCATATTGAAAGGGTCCCCATACTTGGTCATTTTTGAAAGTGTCAAAGCTTGAGCAAGATCAATGGTGCACATTGCTCTAAGAAGTTAGGAAGTAGTGAGATGAGGATAGGTGCATGATGTTTAATTATTGATAAAAGGTACATGATAAGGATCTAATGGTGATCAATAATTCATATAATTTGATCAAATGGTGAACGCTAATCATTAAAGACCTGGTTGATCCATAGAAATTGATGGAGGATGTTGAGTTAACATTTCAAAATTGCACAAGATAAGGTTAATGTGACTAAGGTTTAACATCTAAACATTGGTGGAATGTGTGTTAAAAAGTGATCAATATCAAAATAGAGTATTTGATCTAAAGCTTAGAGGACACAAGATGTGACCATAGTGTTCAAAGTTTAACTATGATCATTTGTATTTGTATATTTGAATTTTTAAAGGAAAGATTAGTGTCTCATTTTTAGACCATAACTTTTGATAGACTATGAATTGAAATTGTAATAAAAACCAAAGTGGTAGATGACTTAAAGGCACATCTATAAATATGGACTTCAATAGCTGAAATGAAAACAAACATAATAATGGTAATCCAAAGTTGATTATATGTTTGACTATGTTCTTCAAGAGACTTGAGAAGGATATTTGAGTTTGTATTGATGTTTTTTTGATGTCTCACAATCAATTTTCTATTAGAAAATGTTATATAATCCATGTGTATGCTTTGTGTTGATTTTCAAGGTGTGATCAATCTATCTTGAGTATGAACAATGCTTAAGAAGTTGATTGTGGGTTCATTCATGGTGATTATGTACACCAATTTAGTGTTTGAGTTGTTTAAGCATACACAGAGGTGAACTAAAATGACTATGATCATTTAAGAATGTTAAAGGATACATAATGAGTAGCCTCATTTATTTTAAAGTGTTTGTGTTATTTTTTTCTTAAGGGTGTGTTAAATGGGTGAATAGGTCTCTGTAAGACCTATAAGAGCTACACGTGCCTTATTAGAAGGTGTAGTTGCTTAAAGGTAACCAATATATGGTATGAAAAGAATAATAATATTGAATTAAGTTGTGTCTTCATATGAGATATGCCTTAAAGGTTAAGGCTTGCTTAATATATGACCAAGGTAGTGATTAGCAAGATTGTTTTATAAATAATGAAATCAAATATGGTGATTTCTAGAATTCAAAGACTTTGATGAGGGAGTGTAAGTGTGGATCTAATTTAAGGAGAAAAACTTTGAAAGATAAGTTAAAGGTTAGTGAGGACTAGCAGAGAGTGAATAGGATCAAACATGATAGTTTGAGCAATGTGTTGAAGATGATCACATAGATCATTTGACTTAATAAGCCTTAAATAGGTATAATAGGTGAGTATGTTCAAGAGGCTATTAAAGAGACATTTTTGTGTGTGAATTATGGAATGAATGAGAGTTAGAGTGTATTTTGGATGAGTTGATGATTAGATAAGTTTGAGGACTATTTGTACATCATGTTGGTCATAATTCTATTGGTAGAATATTACACTTATAGTGAGCAAAGGAGAAAGAGTGATAAGTAGAGATCCATCATTAGGTGTTGTAGACATCAATTTAGAGGTGGATGTGTTAATAGGATTTATTGTGTCAACTCAACATCTAAGGTGGTTTCAGGCCTCTTTTCATGGTAAAATTAGCTAAAAGGTTTGGTTGTTGTTATAGCTCAGCTAGACAAGTGTGGTAACACCTTATGGAATTTTAATCTCACTAAATATGGATTTTAGTTCCTTGATAATTTATAGATGGTCTAAATTAGATATTGTTATTATAGGTTAGTATCAAAATTATAGGTTCTAATGGGTTTTATTTTCTAAGTGGATTTCCCATGTATTTCTTGAGTTATGTGTTTGATCTTGCATTATCTTTCTTTCTCATTACTATGAATGTTGTGTATGCCCCTTGAATGTATGTATTGACTGATTAAGAGTTTGAAAGAATTGAAATTGAAGTTAAAATATGTGGGCTCACTAATTCATGCCTCTTAATGATTATACCTCTAATAATATTGAGTTTTAAAGGCTATGTTTAGAATATATTCCTCATGAATCCTTAACTGATGATATCCTACTAGAAGATCAATCTTTGATAAAATTGATGCTCCATGAATTTGAAGAAAAATATCATCAATGTGAGGTAAGGGATAACTTTTTTATCATCTCCTTATTCAACATCTTGTAATCAATACACTGGCATAGATATCCATCCTTATTTTTAATGAAATCCACTGGTGTACCCCATCATGACACACTTGGTTGAATCAACCCTTTAGACAATAATTATTTAAGTTGAGCCTTTAACTCCATTAATTTAATTGTCATCACTCTACAAAGGGATTTATATTTTGTTTCATATCATGGAATGATTCCAATTGAGAAATCAAATTCTCTCTTAGGAGGTAAACTTGATAATTCTTCATGGAAAACATCTCAAAATATCCTGGAGAAAAGGATAATCTTTAATAGAAGGCTCCTTTGATTCCTCCTCATTTATTTTTACAATAAATGCTTGACACCATTTATTCTAAGGTTTTTTCAATTTAATTATAGAAATTTTGCTCATCTTAAGCTCCATCTTAGATCCATAAATTTAGTTTTTATTACTCAAATAATCAAGACATTCAACCCTTTTACGTAGACAATCTACTTTGGATTTATTTTGAGGTAACTAATTTACCCCTAGGATCACATGATATGATCCTAAAGGATATGAAAACAAATCCACTAACATAATGAACTATATTAGTTTTATTTCAACATTGACTAAACATTTATTGACCATAACCCTAGATTAGTTCTTATATTAAATTGACCATGCATTTTAGATAACACTAAATTTCCTAGATAACTTTTTAAGAATACTAGGAGAAATAAAAGATTCATTAGCTCTAGTGTCAATAAAAATTAAATTTGGTTGACCAAAAAGAGTACCTAATAACTCAATAGGATAAACCTAAAACTCGACATGATGATTGCCAATAGCTATATGAGTCCTCTACTGGAAATATCCCTACTGAAGAGTAGAACCCTTGTTCTTACCATTTGATTTACCTAGAATACATTCCCTAGCATAATGATCACCTCTATGGATGAATCATCCACCAAGTGATCCTTTCATTTTAGATTGTTGACTTCCTCTGAAACCTCCTTTAAAACCATTAATTGGTTTCTTGATCCTTTAATCTTTAATAAACTTGGAATTCTTACTAAATCACACTCATTTACCTAAAGTAAGTAATATTAGATTTATATAAAACTATATTTAATACATTAAATCAATATATTTAATATACAAATTCCCATTTAAAATTCTACTACATATTAAACTACTACGAAACCCTATATTTAAAGACCCATTGCAAAATCAAGTAAAATAACATGTTCACGCATCCAACAGTTTATTATAATTTTATTTGAATATATAGTTTTATGTGTATTATATACCTAATATAAAATTTCAAAAAAAATTACTTAGATTCATATATCTCTATGTATGTGTGTGTACATGTATTTACACACACACACACACGAATTATAGAATCATCTTTATTTATTTGGTTCAGTATTATCTTTACAAACAAAAATGTAATCTTCCATACAACCCAAATATTACTTATAGGTACATGATTGACTATATTATTTATTCCTTAGCTTGCATGGACATATAAATATTCATTTAAACATGTAAATTCTCTCAATATAATCAAAGAACCTTTCATTAAACATTATCTAACATCATAAAAAAAGGCTCAAAATAAATTAATCAACCCATTTTAAAATTTAATCATTCCACATATCTAAATACACATCTCAACCTTTCATATATGCATAGTCCACAACTAAATAATGAAATATTATATGCAATGATCCATTCATAACATTCCATGATCAAAAATTTGAACCACTATTTTAATCTAACCATAATCTAAATGAATAGATCAAATCTTCATGCCTCCACAATCAAGAACCATAATAAATAAGGTAAAAATTTTCACTCACTTAAGGTACTCATTTAAAATGTAAGGAATTGTATGGTTTCCATCTAGTATGAAAATAAAATTCAAGCACAACTTACTATCAATCAAACATATTTTTAAATATAAAAGTCTGTATACAATTTTCCTTAAGTATCAGAAGTTAGTAATCTAACTAGTTTTAAAATATGACTATAAGAAGATACCATCTCATATTTTTAAATGTAAAAATCATGTTCTCAATAATTATTATTTAACCAATGGGTTATATATTTTATTCAACTCTAAATATATGAATCAAACTAGAATAAGACCAAGACAATAAAATTGAAATTTATATTCAAAGTTGATTAATAACCCAATGTCAAATAATCCCATACATAGGTTTTAAATCTAAAATATTCCTTCAACTTTGACCCTATGGGTGGGTTGGACCCATCCCCAAGGTTACATTTGAATGACCCTTTATATCAAATTTTAAATCAATAAATTTAAAATAAAATTAAATCTCAATGTTACATCATCACAAATGTAAAATAAACAAATCTACAAAACTCAAAATAGATTTCCATTTTATACAAGATTTGAAGGATTAAAACCCTCATGGTATTTTATCAAACAATACCATTATTTATGAATCTTGGTTAAAGTTTTTAACATAAATCAAAACTATGTAGATATTGACATAAAAACTAGTAATGCCAACCCTAATATTACATTTAAAGAAATAGTCAATAATAATAAAACATATACACCATCATAAATCCATTAATAATATTAAAAAACCCAATGAAAAATCCATCCAAGGTCTAGAGCCTCACACCATTATGCAGACATGAAAATTGTCTATGTTTCTATGTTATGCAATTTTAACATAATTTTTTTTGTAAAGATCTTATAACTACTTGGAAGTTCAACCCTAGTATAGGGTTTGACCCCATAACACAATGATAAAATAATCTAAACCCCAATGAAAAAAACAAATGTAAATATATTATAAACTCACAAAAACCCTAGTTATAAAAATTGTTTTTAGTTTAAAGTATACCCACAACCAACTCAAACAAAAAGGGTTTGTATTTATATATATGGTCAGCCCTTTGGATGTGTTGTACCCATCCATAGGGTTGGACATATATTTTTATAACTTCTCAAATAAAATTCATAACCCAAAATAATTTATGGGCTCATAGTAATTCTTGGAAAGTATTATATTTAAAACCAAAAAAATAAATAACAAACCCTACCTTAATCTCCTTCTAAGCTAAAAAATTATTCTTGTTTTCTATTATTTACTTTATGTTGATCTTTCTCTCTTTGCTATATCTATTTCATTGTGTGTTCTCCACCATCCCCAAATCCATTTTATCTCCATTTATTCCTAACTAGTTCCCTAAAACTTTGACCATCATTTCTTGAAAAACTATCCACATTCCTAGTTAACCCATTCAAAAGCCCATAATTTACCATTCATGATGAATAAATAGTCTAAATGATTCATAATGACTTGAAAAGTATCTAAGCATCTTCCCAAAGAACCCTAAATTCCCTGAATATTCTAAATCAAATAATGACTAAAAGTTTATAATAACCAATGATAAATTGATATCAAAGACCACTATTACCATGAATAAGGGTAATAATTCAAATTCTATGAATTAAATAATGTCAATAACATCCATGCATAGGTGGTGTGATTCAAAAGTGTATTGACTTTCAAAAATCATGCCACATTGAAACAAAAAACTATGCTTATATCCATGCTATAATTTTATGCCAAAAAAAATAATAAACCTTATTAAGATTCCTAATACCATGCTTTAAAAACATAACCTTATATAATGCCAAGGTTAAAAACCTTATTTATCACATAATAAGTCCATTTCTGATTAAAGAATGAAGATATATCTAGGGGTTATATTGGAATACACAATAATAAGAAATATATTGTATAGTTAATATGTTTACAAATATGGTAAAATGTTATTGCATAGTCAAAACAAAATCAATGTTAAGACAATAGAATATAACTTTTCAATACAACAATATCAACCTGAGAATTTCATGACAAATGCTATGATAACTTCTAATTTATTAATTAACCTATGTAAATGTTTTAGTTTACCTCAGCAAGTGTTCTCTATACTTTTCCAAGTCATATGGCTCCTTAATATATCCAATGGAGTATGATTAACATATAAGAATAAATTAAAACACACCACCAGGTTAGAAAATATGAAAGTATAATAATTAATCACATCCACATTCTAAAACAATTAAAATCAACTAGTAATTTTCATATAATGCTACTCTACATGGTATATGTTGGGTTTCACATGTTGTTCTCTTTATCCCCATAGGTATCCATCTATATCATCCTCTATGATGATACCCTCCTTTGGTCATAGTCAAGAGGGTGGAATCTACCCTGCATCCACCTTAGTAAAAATTAATAGTGGTTAGACCAAATCATGTAAAATCACATAAAAAATGTTGTAACAAAATATGCTGCTTAATCATGATTAAAATGTACTATACATAATAGAAATAGCAAACTAACAATTAACAATGATGATCATAAGTAATAAAAATTGTATATAATTATTATATAACTATTTTAATTACATAATACATCAATTAAACCCACTATTAACCACAAAATTAGTAATAATAAGTATAGATGAAAATCTTGGTGTAATAGGGTCTCTCAGTCTGCTTTGTGGGTTACTTTAATTTATGTTCCCTTTTGTCCCCTAAACATTATATTATCTTTTTAACCAAACTCATGTGAGTCATTTTTATATTTTTTACTTGGTTTTTTGGTGGTTTTTTAACTAGCTTATGTTCAGTTGGAGATCTCCAAAAAACATTTTTCTAAACCCCAATTAGGTCTAGCTAGGCATGTTACAAAAATTAATAAGTCCTAAGACATAATCAAGATTTCAAATATTGATTAGGTATTCAAGGTATTAAATTTCAAAATTCCAATGCTAATTGGAGTTTTTTAAGTGATTTTTTCTATGTTTTAAGTCTTTATATCTTGTCGACTTAATTGGGCTTCTAAAGTCTAATTAGGTTTAGGGATGGTTGTTATGCCCTTTACCATTCTAAACAAACAATTCCTACCTAGGTCTTACCTTATTTTAATTATATTATTCAATACCTAATTCAGGGTGAAGTCTCAATTAGGTCTTGATTTTACTTTCCTTAGTCTTAGTCTATACATTCCAAGTTCATGCTCAGGTCATAGATTTTATCAGTAGGAAGTCATATTCTTAATAAAAATTCTAAGCCTAATTAGGTCTTATATAGGTTATGGGTCTACACTTAGTCCAAATTAGGTTTTTAAACTTATATTACATCTTAGGTTATGATTCAAGTTTTAATTTAGTTGTAATCATGGATTTTATCGACTAGGTCAAGACAGGCTAGGGTTGGGTAGGTTATGCTAATCAGGGGAAAAATCTTTGATTACATATAGGAGTGTGTGTGTGGGGGATGATATTAATTCTATTCATATATTTTTATCCTAATATGTAAAGTTTAGGTTGTTTGGGGTGTTAGGATGTAGGTTTAGTTATAATAGGCATGAGGGGGGTGGAATGTGGTAGTCTTGATTAGGTTGGGATCCCCCCCACTCTATCCTTTAGTAATTAGGATTCAAACCTCTTAATACATGATATCTATCTAAAATAAGTCCCAATAGTGTCATATAGACATTTAAATCCCAACTAGGTAATAAAAATCTAACCTATAAGTTTGTAGACCTATTTGGGGGTCTAAGACTCCATTAAGTCTAGGAACCTTATCACATTTGAAGTCTAGTTTCCCACCAGAAGGTAATTATAAACATAATGATTTTATTTCTTTCCCAAGATATGTGAAAGTTGATATTAATTATATTTAATATTTTAAAGCTTAATTTAAACTAGGATTTTTTAAAATTTACCTATCAATTAAAAAAAGTGCATGTTTGTAATGCCTAAACTTTTTGTCCCAAAACCAATGTAATTTTTTGTCTCTTCAGTTTTTGACTTCAACACACCCCATTTTCCTAAAAATTGGGATTCCATGAAATTTTGGGTCATTCACCCAAGGACATACCTTACTATTTATTCCACATGATGAAAAACCCTTTGCATGACATCAAAAGTTTAAAAGTAATGTTGGTCCATTGAAAATATTGATGGGTACCTTTTAAAATGTCTTGTTAAAATGATTAAGTTCATTAATTTTTATAGAGGTATAACATGTTTATAAATGATCTTGGAAGGGATTACAATTTAAAAACCAATGTATGGTCCCTAAATCATAATAAAAATCACTTAATTAAGGCTTTCAAACCATAGTATTTCTTTATCTATGTCAAAAATCATATTCAATACTAGGATGTACCTTGATTTTAAGTTAAAAAAGAGGTTATAGGTTAGATTATATACTTAATATTTATGAATTTGAGATTGCCCCATGTTGTATTTATCATGCAAATCACTTACTTTTACATATTTTGATTTTACATAGGATCCTAATGCCAGCTCAACCTTAATCAACACATGCTAGTGATGTTGGCATTAGTCACTCAGTTGTATAAACTTCAGGACTTAGTTGTATACATTTTAGCCTTGAAACTAATTACAAACTAGTGACTCAACTAGAGTGTTCCACTTAAAACTCAATCATAACATTTCAAATTTGAAGGTAATTTTTGAAAGGTTATGACCCCAATGATCCGATGGGATTCATCCACTTGGCACTCAAAGTATGACATTTCCAATTTGGATAAAATTTACCAAAGGTTCATGAGGTAATGATCTAATTAGATCATACCACTTGGCACCCAATTATGGTCTCCTAAGGGTCCTATTACTTTATCAATCCTCATAACTAGGAAACCCAACAGGATTATTCAACTTTTCATCTAATTTCTACATTTTAGCTTATAAAAGAGAGCAACCCCATTTGAGCATGCTATGTGGTGCCCAATCATGGCCTATGGAGACACTGATTACTTTAAAATATCCCATGATAGAGTGATCCAACCACATCATGAAAAGTTTCACTCAATTACACCCTTTTATCCCTAAGGGATAAGATGCAAAGTTTAATTCTAACAACTCTCTAAGTGCATGATAAGGTGACACATGTCACTGAGTCTTAAATATTTGGATGTTACAATGAGGCCACCTAATAGCTAGAACCAATAGGCTAGTGACACATAGACCCTTCACCTTATGGTAATAAATGCTTAAATGAAACCATAAAACCTAATGAAGAGTCATCCAATCAAATGTTGACACATGGAAAAATGTCATAGTAATTAGGTCCATCAAGAGTTTCATATTACAAAGTTATCTAATAAAGCAAGCTAATGAAATCCTACCATTTGATGAGTTAGAAGGGGTCCCAAGACAACATTGACTAAATTCAAAAGGGTTCAAAACATGTAAAATCAAAAGGAAACATGAGCTAATTAAAATATGCCACTTGGTAGAATATCATGAACACATCTGGGTAGCTCAATATTCAAGTAAAAGGATAAGATACATGAGGTAATACCAAATGTCAAATGTGTGTCAAGTATAACAATTAAGAAACACATATTCATCCATGAAGAGCCAATTTTTGGAGCAAATTAAATGTTGATAAGGCTCATTTTGATGATTATAAAGCCAAGTCACCTCAAGGGAAAATTCAAGCTTATGATAAGAAGACACATAGACAAACTAAGAGAAATTATTGGCTAATCTCCAAAAGTAGATTTTTAAATATGTTAGAATAAAACTAAAGAGCCACCCTAACTTTAAGTCAAAGTAAGTCAAATATACTTTCCATTTATGACCTGTGTCTTACAGTTTAAAATTTCAAAAATCTAGAATTTAAAGCTTGGAGTCTCAAGGATTTGTATTTACTTTCAATCACTATCTATTAAAGAATTCCAAAGTGATTTATATCATTTTCTAAGGGCTTATGTACATTCATTCATCATCAAGGTGATACATGAGCTCATTAATCAAAATTTGAAAGCCATGGCTGAAGTAGGAATGTCTAGAGCCACTAAGATAGAATAAGGTCTACTTTTCTATTCATATATAATGAACATATTTTGAGACACCAATTTTAATTTTATTACATTGGCCACATAGGATAAAAAATACAATTACTTGTTCTACCATGTGGAGAGGATGGTGAACCAAAACAATGATGATGAGGAGGCCCCTAGTGTTGAAGATGAAAGGTTTGACATCTCGAAAATTAAGTCTATAAGATTACACAAAGTTACATCCAATCTATAGGTACTCCCCTTTATGGAATTAGTCTACCAAATATTCATCCACTATTATTGTATAAATAATATGATCAATTCATTCAATTTAGGTAATGATATTGCTTTCATAGTTGGGTTAGTCTTTTAGCCTATTATGATTTGCCTAGGTCTAAAACTATTTATAATCAATAAATTGTAACCCAATGGCTCAGCTCACACAACATCAAATAATTCTTGAGAAGCTGGAAAAAAATTCAAGGAGGTTCATCTATAGGCCCAAAATCAATTAGATCCCCATTACCCAATTCATAAAGGGTGTGAGAATGTGGATGGCCATGATGAATATATTACATAGAGATGGCGACACCAAATAGATGAGAAGTGGGTTCCACTTCTATCCATGATCAAAGATGACTCCAACACTCCCCCTCCTAGATAGATCATCCCTATAATTTAGCTACACAAGTTATGAAGACCTGACCAACCAAGAAAATCATTTTTATATGATGTCCTACTTGGTTATTATCATCTATGCCACTATAAAATTACCCTAGTTTACCAATTAGGATATGAAATTTAAATGGACCATCCCCCATATCTTCATAAAAGTAATAATTTAAAGGTGTAGATAGGAGATGTGGATCATTTCTAAGTAGTTCTATCCAATTATATATAGGGCCATCTAAAAAAGGACTATACCCAGGCTACCTAAAGAGATTGGGGAAACACTTAAGGTATTAGGATCCTATTGGTATTATCATAATTGCACCATAATTAAAGTAATGATAATTAGGAAAACTCAATTTAGGTTTCCCACCATAGTTCTAGACATGCAACCTAAGTAGGAGATTCCCTTCCAGCTACTCGTAGGAATAGATGGAGTATCCAAAAATAAGAAGGGACTGGTCCATCCCTAATTAACTAACATCAATCAATTTACAATTGGTAATTGGCATTTATTCATGGTTGTTTTCAAATAAAGGTCCAAATTTAATCTAGAAAAGGAAACCAATAAAGAATGGGACCCTACACACTTAAAATTTAATCATTGAATCAAACATAGGGTGGCCATTAACATTACATAACATCATGACCCTGAGGATGGAAACTAGTTCTACCTCAATTTAGATAATGATGCAAAAGTCAAGTAGAGGCTAAAGTCTATGAATATCCCATGGGTGAAAGGAAGACTAGATGGTACAGGTGTTTTTAGGTGTTCAAACAATAAGATACTCATGTTGGATCATCAACATCTCTAGTCCATAATTTTAGTGTTAAATAAGGTGTATAGGACACACAACTTAGTCAAAAAATGCTCCAAGCATTATTTCTAATTTTGGATAAGGTAGGAGCTGGTGTAGGGAAACAATTTAATCTAGATTCCACCTCAAGGGTCATATCTAGTAGCCTATCATAAATTCCATGTGCTACCTCAACATAGGCAACACCTTTAGTTGAGGTGACTATCAAATCTACACCAACTTCAGCTCAACCATTGCTTCCCCTTCCTCTTACTAAATAAGGACCATGTATTATAAGTTATAAACATATTTTACTACCTCCCTCTTTCCTCTATAATCAATCCTTGAGCATATTTGGTCAACACTAACTCTAGACCATGTTAACCTCCTACCCTAAAGGCCTCTCACTAGACCTATACTTATTATTTTGACCATGTCTCTGCCCACTATCAACCCTTTCAACATATCATCCACCTCCAGGGTCTTAGTAATGACCAATTTTACCCTATTCATGCTTGGGTATTTGATTAGACCTAGTCCACAACTACCTAAGAAGAGGCTCACTATCATCCTTCCCTGAGTTATTTAGTTCACAACTAGTTCTACTATCACTAGTTATTTTTCATCCCCCATCTTTGCATTTATACTAGTCATGTCCATAGACACTTCCAAAACATCTTCTTTCCAAGAAATCAATCCATCATAGCCATTACCTCCATCATTAGATACCCCAAGTGGTTCTTAAGACAAATCATGGATCAAGCAAATGTAATTGGCTATAGTGGATAACCTATATTTGGTCATAGTGGACCTTCCCTAAGTTAAATTTAAATTAGATAAGGAGGATGGGGAAATTATGAAGTTGACCAAGGTAAAGGTTACCCACCTAGAATAGACAATCATGTATGAGTTAGAGGAACCTTGTTTAAGCTGATGAAGACAAAGAAGGCTAGGTAGGGCCAATATCAACAATATGAGGAGGATCCCCTCTCAGCTCTCCAAGGAATTATGGATGTGGCTAATAAATTGGTTAAAGGAGTGCATTGAATAATAACTAACTTATAAAAATAACACAATGCCACATTACTATAGTAGACTATAACAAAATTGGAATGGGCTATGAAAGATATGTTTGATATGATAAATACCTTGGCTCAATAGAAGGTAAAAAGAAACAAAGTATATAATAATGTACTCAAGTCAAAAGCTACATATAGAGGATATGATGACATGATAATCAACTTGATGAATTTGATCATAATGAGGAAATTTGAGGACTTAGACCTGATCCCCTTGGAGGACTTGAGCATCATTCAATCTTATGTAATTTGAAGAAGGAAGATCCTGAACCAATGGATTGAGGAAATGAGATCTTTGGTGTTAAGGCCAAAATACCCCCATTCCTAAAAATTGGAAACTTTATTTCAAATTATGCAAATTTTTACCTTAAAATTGAAAATTCACTTTATCATAGATTGTTAGCATGTTATTTTCATTTGAAGATCATTCACACCTAACTTGGTTTGCATATTTATTCATAATTCTGATTAAATCTTACCTAAATTTTATAACATTATATATTTAAGTTGTAGGTTTCATCTCTAATGAATTCCATTTGGAATGGGAATGCCTGGGTTTCATGATTTTAATATCAATTTGGCCTTTACTAGCCTTTGGTCTAATGAAAATCAAACTAAAAGCATCTCAAAACCCTCATTCAAATTACCCTATCTCAAGTTCTTTTAAATTAAACTCAAATTTAGTGGGAAAGTTTATGAAAGAATGATTAATCATGCCATAGACTTATTTGAATCTTTATCCCAAGGTCTAGCCATGTTTATTAATAGGACCAAACCTTAGTCTAATATTTTTATGTCTAGTCCCTTTATGTCTCGAACCCCGCTTGTCCCTTTTTGTTTCCACATGATCTAACTAACCATCGGTTTCTTTTATTATGTTTTATACTTTAGATAAAATCCTTATATGAAGACTTTATTCCATCTATTTTATTATTTTTTGGGTACCCTTTATCATGTCTAAAACTTATCTTAATTTTTTTTACTAAGGTCTTACCCATGTTTATTAACACAAAATAAAACCATAGTCTAAAAACATTATTTTAAGTTATTTATTTTCTTGAACCTGACATAAATATAATTTTCATTTATAGGATCAGTAATATACATTTACCCAAGTAGAGTTGATCAGATAGTACAAGCTAAAGTCAATAAGTAAAGATCTTTGGTTTATGATGTGCATTCACTTAGCCAGGAGTATCAAACATTGCATGATCAAAGTTGAAAAGTTAATTCAGGAACCCAAAGTTAAAGTCTAAGCATATCACTAAAGATTTATGGTATGTGTCCAAGCATACACATTCTAATAAATGGTGCATAATAATTCAAAGCTTTAATAGATCCCCAATGATAGTGAGAAGGTGATAAGTGCTACACTCATAGCCAAAGAACACTCAACTACTAAATGAATTTGACCTTGTGAATAAAGATCCAATAAAGCACATTTGCTCAGGCGAAGATGATTAGATGGTGAATATAAAATGTTAAAAATTAAATAATTCTATAAATAACCATGGAGATGACAAGTGTCACAAATGTATCACATGAATTTAAGTTTAATCATATTTTAAAGATTGATGGTGCATAGCCTACATACCCATTCTGATTAATAGTCCATCGAGTAAAGTGTATAATGCAATGGATTGACATCAATGGTATGCATTTGATTAGATATAAAGGATCTAATGGTGTGAAATGGAGGTTGATAATTCAAATAATTAGGAACAAATTAAATAATGTCAAGTGTCAAAATCATGAGGAATATCACAAAGTGACCAATGGCATTCCATCTTCTAGATCAAGATCAATGATCCATGTTAATCTATGAAAGGATGATCCAATGGTGCAAGATCAAGGTGGAATTTTCAAAAGGAAATGGTCAATTTTTAAATATTAATGAGCAAAGTGCCACAAAAATTCCACATTAATGCCATATTTTGATGTCACATCCCTAAACATTAAAGACGATAACTAGTCCAAACTTTTCTAGACCATTGATGAGTAACCTACCATTACCAGGAATAAGAAAAAGAATGTCTAACATAGGAGCATCAAGTGGAGCAAAAATAGAAACCCAAAATCTAGAATTGACTCAATCATTAGTCGGGGTTCAATTTAATCTAGAGACCACCAGCTTGGAAAGATCAAGAGAAAATAAGGCCATGATTTATAGAGAGGAATTCAACTTTCAAAAAGTGGAACCATTAACTAGTTTGACTCCAATGGAAGGACAAAGGCTTGGTCAGGTTATTATCTTTAAAGAATACCCATTGAATTTATCTCAAACAAAATTTTATCAATTTTTTGCCTATTGTCAAAGGGATGATGCAATAATAGATAAAATTCGAAGAGATTACCAACTTGTCAATCTAAGAAGATAGATTTAATCTATTTAAGGACACCATGATTGATTTATTCAATTAATTAAAGTCAGTTAGAATTAAATAAGAGGAAATAAGTAAGAAAAATTCCATGGCTATAGGCCATGTTGGCCAATGACAAGCTTCAAGCTATTAAGTGAAAGACTTGATCAAATCCTTGACCAAAAATCAAGTCCTCAAATTTAGGATAGTCAGCATAGCCCATTTAAATATGGCTATGTCTATATTGGTGGAAAAAATCAAAGCCCTAATCAGTAGATCTAAGTAGATGGAGGACATTTCCAAGTACCTCAAATAGTGAGAAGATAAAATGCTACACATGTTGGATAGCTTAATCAAACAACTCACCTTACTTAGTCCTTTAGGCCTTATCACTAATGAAGAGTTCAAGCATAAAACTTTTCAATTCAAGTAATAAGTGAGGAACCAAGGTCAAGGGAAGACATGGTATGATAATAAGAATATATTTGGCCTATTATTGTCATCTAAGGAGAATATAGGAGATGTTAGGAACATCAAACAAGATTTGGATAAAGTTGAGAAAGATCTTAGTAACCTGGGAGATCAAAAAAGTTATTGTTCATGTGACCCATTGTTGACCTCCAGCTGATCAATGAACATCATTATATGATGAAGATATTATAAGGGAGGTATAAGATTTTATTAACACCAGAGTTCCAAATTTATTTGGATTAGTAATATTATTTTTTAACTAGCATTGTATATTTTGGAAAAGGAATATTATTTTTGTAAAGGCATGTACAACTTGTAAAGTACATTGCCTATAGGTCAGTATATTAGAAAAGCTCATTTGTTATAGAATTTAATAGAAAGGAAAACTATCATAAACATATGTGCAAATGTAATTTGACATTACTAACTGACACACCTCATGTATGGTCTATATAAAGAGGTATTGCCAATTATAAAAGGGAGGGATTTCTTAGAGACAAAATTACTTTGTAAACTAGGAGCAAGTAGTACAATCAAGGAATTTTGTAAAGTTTGTCAAATATTTTTATGTGTTTGCTATCATGGTTGCTTCCTCAGTTGTTTGATTTAATATTCATATTTCAATTATTTTTATAGATCCTAGATGTGCACATGTTAATGTAAAGTTTTCAATTTATGCTTATGCTACCTTGATTGAAAGATCTTAGGTTCATTTTGTTCTCTTTTTCTTTCCTTGAAGATGTGAAAAATTTATTTTCCTATAGAAAAAAACCTTTAAAATAAACTTCATTCCTATTTGCATTACCTCTCCTTAGACATTTGTCTAATATACAGTAGGATCTATGCCTATGTAATTTCATGCTATATATTGGTTTAGTGCATGTATTGATGAAATTTAAGCTCTATCATAATGTCTAGATTGTAGATTAGATACACCTTATTTATATCCTACACTCCCCTATGATCCCTTTTTATTAGATCACTATAGTTTATATTTTATTGTAAATATTCATGCTAGATTAGGTTTTATACTTTAGGTTTTGGACATCATTCATTGAAATTAGTTTAAATCACTTTCACCTTCATAAATATTTAGGACCATGGTTGATCCCAATAACCTTTTACATGTTCATTTTGTGAAAAATTCATTTATCTTGGTTGTTGCTCCACCATAGTTCTTAAGAAGATCAAAACTAGCAACTCATGCAAAGGATTCTTTTAATATAGAAATAAGAAGTATTTGTTAAACACTATATGAACTTGTTGATACATTTAGGTGCATCAACCCTTGGGTATACCCCTTACACAACAAGGTGACAGATTCATCACCTTATTAACTGATGCTGAAATTATGCACCTTGATAACAAGGATGGATCCATTGTTAAAAAGGATGCCTTTTAAGCCTAGCTACATAACTTTGTGGTGAACTTATGAAATCTAGCCATGGATAGAGGAGTGACCTTTGATTAAGATATGGTAGAATCTACCAATTAGAATATAGATAAATCTATAGTAATCAATGAATTTATTGGACCTCTCCTAAGTAAACACGATGTAATGGTTGAACTTATAATCAATATACGAAAGGATATTATCTTTGATCTGAGATTGATCAATAGTGACTATATGAAATGATCTAAATCTTGGAAATGGAAATTTTAAGCCCAAAAACAAACTATAATCATAAGGACCACTACCTCCTCAGATCTTCTCGGTATGTCTTCATCCTCAACTAGTGTTATCACTTTCTCTTCAACTATAGTTGGTTCACATCCATCTTCCTCTATATCAGGAGCCTCATCATTAACTACTCTAGTGGGATCACATCCCATCTCTTTAGGAATTAATTAGCCATTTATTGGGCTCCCTCTAGACTAAAATCATTCTTAGTCCCTTTAAATCACATTATAAAATATTCCCTCTTATTTGAATAGGGAATATTCTCTAACTTTAAGACATGGGAGACCTTGTCTACTAATAGGTGTCATATTATCCATTTCTTTTGTAACCTACTAAGGCATTCAAATGGATTGGATATATGGGTTCTCCCATTTAGTGTAATTCTAACATACAATTTTTTGAGATGAATGCAAAGAGAAATAAAATTAAAGTAAACAATATGTATTCTTGTTTCTCAATCTTTGTTAATGATATATGATCTCATTTATTCAATGGTTAAAATATGGCATTAGTGTTTCAAATCTATCTTGTTAGTTTGTACTTTTATCTAGGATAACAAAGTCTATTATGTATGCTCTATTTTCTTCCTACTCTATTAGTGAATGTGTTTAATGAAATTTAATATAGGTATCATTTTAAAACATCCATTTTAGATATGTGAATTATATTCACCTTAGAATCTTCATTGCACTTATGATAATCTAAATCTAAGCACTAAGATCTCATATCTATTAGTTTTATTTTCATTATTATCAGAAGAACCAAAGGGGATCTATTGGTCTTTGTTTTTTTAAAGACAACCTTACTTCCTACCTTACCTTGCCTCCTCTTTTGAACCATTTTTTAAAACATGAATCATTTTAGATTAATGATAATTATAAATGTATGTTTGTTTTTTTAATATTTTGGGTTTATATTGTCAAGTACATAGAAATTTATGCCATAACAACATGAAATTTAGGTATATTATGTCATTTTTAATGTTCTTATTATCCTTAAAATAGGGTCTACTCATAAACTAAATGGTAGTAATTGCACAATCTCTCTAGCAAAACTAAGTAAAGCCTCAAGGTTTTCTAGGACCTATACTACAATTTGAGAAATATTATTCTATTATTTGCATTATGTCTTTGATACAAACATACATTAATAGAAGAAAATTTGGTTTTAGAAAGAGGGTTATTTTGAGTAAATTGAAGTGTATTTCGATTGGAATATAGCATAATCTCTTTAAATACACAAAGGATAGAATGAACACTATGTTTTCTTCTCTTTATAGTCATTGAAATATCCATGTAAAAAAGTGTTTATTCTAATAAATAATTTAACTATTATCTCTATTCTAAAGATATTATAACATTACCCCTCTAGTTTGTTCAAATTTCATAGGCATATCATTGAATATTTTAAATGGATCGAGCTCTATTTAGTCCATATTTGCAAAATTTTACATTATTTAAACTGAGGGATTTGATTTTGTGACAAATAAGTGTCTAAAATTGGTCATGGTATGAAATATCACTTGGCCAAGGACTTAAAATTCTAGATAGAATATATTCGTGTAACATTAAGATGTTCTTTGTAATTTTTTTCTCTGAGAATATTTTATAAGGTTGATACACTAAAGGTTGATTAATATATTGTGTCTAACATTGATATTTATAAGATTAAAACCAAGTCTCTAACAAATTTGTGTAGGGTCTAAAATAATCTGGGTTAGCAAAGGTAAATAAGATCACTCTACTTAATTATAGACCTTTTTGTAGGGTTTACTTTATGATTAATTTGGCCAATCCTTGCATGCCTTTGCAATATTTAAAGATCCTTTTGTAGTATTTTGAGTTTATGACATAAACCTTTGCTTAAACACCCTAAAGTTACCTTAGATCCAAACCAGATCTCATTCTGAGATTAGGGTCCCCCTTAAATCTCTAGAAACCCATTGTAAGGCTAAAGATGTAGGATATATAAATCCCACCCTTCATCTATAGTAAGCCAACATATAAATCATATGTTTCACTTCCATACATTAATGTCATGGTTAGGAGGATATTCTATAAATGTACCTAGCCCTATCCATGATTTGACCAAGAACCCAAAATATAGCTCCCTCTCTTTAATCCGTCTATGGGTATAACTATTAAAGAGCATATCAAGTCTTTTAAAGAAGCTATTAGGATTATAAAAATCATTCATTAAGATGTAGCCTATAAAATTTTCCCATTCACCTTTAGGGAAGGAGCTTATGAATGGTTCCTAAATTTACTAGAGGACTCCATCATAAGATAAATTTAGTTCAATGATACCTTCATTACACAATTTAAAAGGGTCGTTAGTCCTAAAATCATATACCATATTGAAAATGATGTATAGAATCACCATAGCTCTCTATTAACCTATAGATGACCTATAACTTGAAATATACAATAATTCTCTAGATCTAACAACTGTTGTCTTCTTATAAAGGGTCATAAACATCAATATGCTTCTATAGGAATATGTAGAGGTTATACACATTGACTAGTAAGTGTACCCATAGGGGTGTTCTACATTTGTTATCCCAAACATCAACCCAACTTTACTAACTCTAAGTTAATCCTAAATGCAAACCAAAATATGTTGGCCTTGAATTAGATATATGGCCTCAATCAATTTCTATTGATTGATGCTGCTCTTAGCCAACAACTAGGATTCTTTAACTAGTCTAATTTTAGGGTTCATCCCTAAAATAATAACCAATATCTGGTCCATTTTAACCACTTTAACACCCAAAGCATTTTCAAAAACCTAATCTAGAATGCTAAGCCCAACTCTTCAAAAGGATACTTGAAATAAATTCATAGGATGGTTCAAAAAGTAGGTAATGATTTTATGAACTTACAAAGGAAAATGGGGAGCATGGGAGAAGGTTCTAAAATAAATTACACATTAAAAAAGTACAACAAACCTTTTAAAAAGTCTAAATATAATATTAACAATAATGAATCCTTGACTAATAAGATGCCTAACATAAATATCTAAAAATTGGCCTTGCCTAATTGGTGTAGGGACCATAACATGGACAAACATGGAGAATTAGACTACATAGAATTGTAAAACACTTTTGAGATGTTATAAGGTGAAGTGGAAAGTGATGACATTATTTCTAACATCCAAGACAATATTGGCAATTTAGGAAACAAAAGAGCACCTGATAGTGGGTCTAGCTCTACTTATATGATCATCATGGTTGAAACTTATGAGTTACCTAACCAAGAATAAAATGATCTAGAAAGTAACATGGATGAGATCCATGCTTTACAAAAATACTATAAAATAAATTATGCCTTGAGAAGTAGATCCTAAAAGGAACTTACAATAAATTCCATGCCAACCAACAAAGATAACACCCCCAAACCATAGAACCAATAATGATCCTCCTCAAAAAGGAAAATATATCTAACCTACTATATATTTAGCTACAACTAGATACAAAGGTGGATACAAAATTACGGAAGATATGAAGAAGATCAAATACAACATTAAATTACATGAGCTCACCCAAATCATCGAGTAATGTGATCTTCTTAAATTATTAACTAAGAAGCTAGATAAAGGTAAATCCAAATCTAAAAATGTGAATGTACTAATGTATGAAAGTAAAGTTGAGGTTCTCCATTCTTGTTAATTATTATAATATTTGGGAAGAATGTGCATAATTTTTACATTATTTTGGGAAATCCACTAATATAATATCAATAGGTATTTATGAAAAGCTAGGACTAACTCCAATTAAGTCTAATAGAGTTATCATCAGTTGGACAAGTCAAATGTCAAGGTGGTAGGGGAATTATTGAATGCTTATATGAAACTAGATAATGAACCCTAGATCTATAAGTCCTTTGACATTTAGGTCATAAAAATCATAGAAGCGTATGGGATGTTATTAACCAGAGACTAGATGAAATCCTTGAATGGATATATGCCTATGGATTTATTGCATATGTGATTACCTTAGATGGTTTTTATTAATTAAATATAAATTGAGTAAGATCCAAGGATGAAGTTCATGATAATGGAGTACATTCCTAATAATGAGAAGGTGAATTTCCAATCCTCTGACTTGAGTGTATATGTTCTTGATACTACTATCCTAAATGAAAGCAATGTTATAACTAAGTATAAAGGATTATGGATGATGTATTTCAATTGTATGAGAGCCAGGTAAGGCATAGGGGTAAGTATCATATTAATGAATATGGTCGGTAAGAAATACTTAGCATCTTATAGACTTCAATTTTCATACACTAATAATCTTGTAGAATATGAAGCCTTAATATTAGGACATCAATTTTCCATCAAAAATAAGGTAAATAAATTATTAGTATGAGGTGATTTAGAATCAATCATCAAGTAGGTATATAGTCAATACTAATGCAAGTTTTATTATTTGAATAAATATAAAATAAGAGCATGGGATAGAATTAAAATATTTGAGGAATTTAACATTACCTCTATGCCCAAAGATCAAAATCAGTTGTTAGATGTGTTGTCTTTTACAAAAACCAATCTAATCCCATATGAGGCCATAGAATTGCATAAAATTATAGTCGCAATGGTGTGTTTCCCTCTATCCTAGATAATGTCAACCACTTCCAATTATTTGATGATGATAAGTATATCATCAACTTCATGACTAGTTATGGAGTCTTTAAGTTACACATAATTGACAAATGAGATGAAGAGTCTAAAAAGGAGATTAAAGCTGATGATGATGGTGTAATCCAACTAAATAAAAATAGAATTCCTAAAGGCATGGTCTCTCTAGAGAGGATATTTGATGAAGAAAAGATAATGAGTGACCCCAAAATACCCAAATTAAGTAGTAAAGAATACAAACAAATTAACTTAGGTTCATTGACTAATCCCCAACACATTAATATTAAGCTTGTATGCACCAAATAAGAAGTTGTTAAGGCCAACAAGATATATCTAGATTCAAGGATGTCCTTGCAAGGTCATATGTGTTGTCCCCCAAAAATATCACTCAGTTTTGGGATAACATTTCAACTATTTTGGTCCTACAGACCAAAATTGTCTCTTCCCTTTTCGAAATTTGTCTTAGCCATTAAAATTCCTCATTTTTAAAGCTTCTAAAAAATCTATCAACTCTGTAGGCTTGAATCTATGGACTATATAGGAAGATAAATCTATGGACCTTGCAGGAAAAGAAAATCTATGGACTCTGCAAGCCAAGTTCAACAGGGTTCATAGGTTGATTTCTACGGACACTACAGGAAAGAAGCAAGATTTCAACACTTAGACAATCTCAAAGTTGGTTCAATGACCAGGTTCAAGATCAGTAGCAAGAGTTCAACCACTTCCAAGTTCAAAGGCTTGGTTCAATTTATTTGGTTTAATGCTTCGATTCACTCAGTCAGTTCATCAAACAATTCAATGGCTTTTGGTTCAAAGGATTTGTTCAATGTAAAAGGTCAAAAAAGCCTCCCAAAGGATAAGTGCCCTTACGAAGGGCACCTGGTTGACAAAAGCACCCTTCAGAAGGATCATTTTCAAAGAAGCCGCAATGGTAAGATCTTTTGGAATTTTGTTTAAGGTAGCTGAAAGACAAAGGGATTTCCTTCAGGAAAAAGACTAAGGCATAATTCCTTCAGACTTTTTGTCTAAAGGAATTTCTTCAAACAAAAAGTTTGAAGGAATTTAGAAAGGCTATGGGAGGAAAGCTCGAAGGAGTTTCTAAAGGCCAAAGACAAAGAAATAATTTTGTGAGCTTTTTGTTTACGAGAAAATATTTGTGGACTTTTTTTCTACAGGAAAATGTCTATGGAAAAAAGTCTATGAGAAAATGTTCGTGGGAAAGCTCTGAAGGATTCCAAAGATAAAAGGCCACTGAAGGACCCTAAATGGAAGGTGCCCTTGCAGGGAACTCTTGATTGCCAAATTAAAGGACACTTCCTTGAAGCTAAAGGGTCACCTTCCCTTCAAGAGGATATAAAATGAGAAAGTCTTAGAGAAGAGCCAAAGAACTTAGCGACCCACTAGAAGAAAGAAGCCTGAAGGCCATCCAAAGATTGCCTGAAGGGTAGATACCCTTGTGGGGGCTTTTCCTGACCCAAATTTGACCATTTCTCAACGCCCAAAGGGTAGGTTCCCTTTGAGAAAGTTGAAATGACAAAGATGAAGGAATTGCCAAGGAAAGTGGCGTGCCTGTAGACATCAAAGTTGTGACAATGAAATAGCCATTAATCCTTGTAGGTGTAAATATATGGACCCAAATGCATTCAAAGGATTTAAGGAACATAAATAGTAGGAAATGACTAAGGAATGGAGCATCAAATTTAATCAAGGACCTAATTTGATTAACCAAAAAAGGAGGAATGATGAAGAAGGATCAGATCGCCAGGTGGACATTGAAAGATGCAAACTTTCAATAGCATGACTTATTTCTCTACATTAATAAAAGAAAATGGGTAGATGCCCCTACATTCTAGCCTATCTTCTTAACAAATTTTAATGCAACATGATGTGTTACTATTCCCAAGTCTATCTTAAAGAGGCTATATAAGTGAGTCTCATGTTAGTGTAAAAGGATCTCTTTTTGACAATCAGAAATGAAACTCTGCCCAAATTGAAAGGCATTACTGAGACTTTGAGCTTAGATTGTTGATCATATTTTGTTATTGGAATAAGAAAGCAAGTGACTTTTTAGACTTTGTGTTATGATATCATTATTGTTGGGGAAACTATTCTTATGTCTTTTTCCTTAATATATTTTCTATTCCTTTAATTTAATAAGCATAATTAGTGAAAGTAGTCAGGAAGGTGTCTTAAAGTCAATGGTGGAGAGACTTTATGCCCCCATAATTGCCTTTAGTGTGTTTTCTTTTTGTTTTTGTGTAAAGGACCTTGGGACAACTTTGTGCCCTCATTGTCCTTCGTATCTCACTCTTGAGCAATTTAGGTGGAGACTTTGTGCTACATCTCAATTTGTTGGTCACTACATCCTTGGTTACATTTTACAATTATTACCAGGAGTATTCTTTTGGTTTGTTGAATAGTACTTCTAAAAGAAGAGGAGTGCTTTCTATCATTTCCCTTGAGATTTTTCCTTTGATTTGCATGCATCATCTCTAAAGAAAGAGAGATGGATGGTTTGTCCTACCCTTGAGTATTATTTTTTGTTTATATATATATATATACACACACACACACACACACATAAGGAACCTTCCCTTGATGAGAGGAGAGATTAGTCCCCTTTTGATGTGGTAAACCTACACATTTGGATGACCAATCTTCCTACTTTAGCTAATCAGACCTATTTTGTTTATCAGTACACTGATCGACAAAATATTTAACCAATAGTTTTTGGCAACTCTATTAGGGATATACATAATTTTATGTAATTTAGAACCTCAAGTTTTAGATTAAAACATCACCTATGTCTTACCCATTATCATTATAACCATTATCCATTACAGATTTTGGTGACTCCATTTCATGTCTTACCCATTATCCATTTATAGTCTTACCATTCACCTCCACACTAACTGGGAAAGAGTGCTCAGTTTAAAGCCTCAAGCTTCAAACTGAAGCAAGGTCAATTATTTTCCATTTTTGTTTCATAATCTAGTAGATTCAAGGTATACATGAAGCCAAAGGGCTAAAGGTATTATTGACCCCATATTCGAGTTGGTACAACAAAGTGATTTTGATCTATTTCCTTCACCATCTCATCTCCAACAAACCAAAAGCTTTCATCCTACTAAAGTTAGATCTCCATTTCCAAAAGAAGTATCCACTTTTGTTGTTGATAAAGCTTTGCCAACAATTACCCCTCTAAGATTTTTTATTCCCCCTTTTCATAGTCATATAATGGCAGTTCAAGGCCCGTGGGGTAATTCTTTTGGTCCTCACAATCTTACTCCACCTCTACATGAGCTTCCATGTATTTCAAGGAATAATTTCCCCAAATTATATGGTGATGGGAAAGCTCATCCTTATGACAACATTTTATCCCTTAGCATAGCCTGTAGAGTAATTAGAGTAGAATTTGAAGATGTAGTAATCAGGCTATTTGTAGAAACATTATAAGGTGTTACTGTAGATTGGTTTTATCATCTACAGGCTCAGTCAGTAACTAATTGGAAACCCTCAAAGATAAGTTTGAAGCTAGATTCAAACCTATAGAAGATGAACATGCACTTCTGGCTCAACTTACACAGATGAAGAAAGAGCCTCATAAACCAATGAGAGACTTCATAGCCATGTTTGACAAATTGAGGAATAAAATTCCTGTAATTGCTCGACCTATAGCTGAGAATATCAAATGCTTCTTCATTAATTATCAGTTACCTGAAGTGAGTTTTCTTTTCAGACATGCTAGTCAAATAGATCTTGTTATAGATCAACTTTTGGCCACTAAGATAGAAGATGATCTCATCTTAGTAGGGAAGATAAGAAGAGATCCAAATAAAAATAGACCTTCATCATTTTCTAAATATTCATCTATAGGCACCACTGATCCAATGGTGTAAAAGCTGGCAAATGAACTGCTAGCCTTGAAAAGACAAATGGCACAAGGTATGTCTTCTACTCCTTCATATAGAGATATGCCAAGAAGGACATTTCCAAATCAGTCATATCAAGGCAATTCTACCAGGAATCAAGGGTAGCCATATCATCTTCCTCCCCCACAAGGGAAACTTGCCCTTGAAGCTCCTCCAACCAACTCAACAATTGTATATTTAGAAATAGAACATGCTTTCTCTTTCCAACCTAAGTTTGAGAAGGAAAAATATGTTGATCTCTTTATGAAGGATCAAGAAGAATTAGCTGGCGACTCCCACATTAGTTTCTTGAATTACCAGGATGAACCAAAAAGCAAAAGAGAAGCTATTGATGGATTATATGTAGTGTTCACTAGGTCCAAGAACCAACCAGTCTAACAAGTTGATAAAAAGAAGGTAGAGGAGCAACCTCAACCAATAATTACAATTGTTAAATGTGGAACCACTCTACCTTTCCAGTCAAAGGATCTGATGATCACTTGAAATGTAATTACATCAATTTCACCTTCACCTTCTACTTCAATTTTGCAAACCAACCCTCCTCCCATCCCTCCAAAAACCCAAAAGGTTGAAATGCTTTCATTTGTTCCTAGTCCAATTCAGCCATTTGACATAATTGATCATGTCAAGAAGACCAAAATACAAATGTTTGAATTTGAATATTTGCAGTCCAATCCTGATCAATTGGATAAGTTAGTCCAATGTGTCAAGAACCAAACCATCCCTGCAAGACAAGAGGTTAAAAAAATAATTCTTGATTCCCCAAAGAACATGCCCATTCCAAATAATCTTGTCATTACCCCTCCAATTGCCCCTGGGAAAATAGAACCTTTCTATGTTTCCTTGTTGATAAATGGTTATCAGCTCAATAAATGCATCATTGATTTGGGGGCATCTAACAATGGCATGCCTGCTAAATTAGTTGAGTCTCTAGGCCTCACACTGACCAAGACATTTGGGATATGTTTCTCCATGGAGAACAAGCAAGTACCAATATTGGGGAAAATCAAAGATTCCCAATTTGCATTTGCACCCTTTCTAGACAAAAGAATCAAGATGATTATCTTGGTGGCTGATGTCCTATCATCCTATGGCATTTTTCTTGGATAAAATTTCTACAAGGATGTGGGAGGAGAACTAAGCATGGACCTGTTTGAGGCAAGGATCCCTATCCAAGGCATAATGAAGAGATTGCTCCCTGAAAAGGAGGCAAAATATGTGGTCACCCAAACATCGACCCCTGTAACACAAATTCTATTTGAGTCTTCAGGTAGGGGTAATTATTTCTTGACCACAGAGAATGTTCATGTTTCTATAAATGAAAGTCCTATAGCTGACAATCTAGGAATTGATCCAAACAAGACTTTAAGATAATTGGTAGGGTGAAGTACAAATAAGGAAGGATCTTCCATCTCTAATGAAGAGAAATATGAAAGGAGATCAGCTTCTGATGATGCTTGGATCCTGGAATCTAATGGTAGTAATTCTTCCACTAATGTTGGAGTTAGGACTGTATTGATATCCCCTCAAAGAGATATTCTTCCTTCATGCAATTTGCAATTTATCAACACCAAAAACATAGCTGGATGTGACTCTCTATTGCTTAGATTTAAGATTGCTTAAGATGAAGAAATCAAAATCCTTCACATCAAAGGAGACGCTAAGCTAACAGTTTGTCAGGAGTTTGATGTGGACAATCCAATCATATGCTAGACTAAACCAGAAGAACAACCAATTATGGTAATAGAGCATGCTATTGTAAATCAAAATCAGGCAAAGGAACCCTTCACCTAGAAAGTAAGGAGTTATGGATTTCAAATTGAAGACCACATCCTGCCATGGGATAAGAAGAAGAAAGAGCCAAGAGGAAGATGCAAAAAATTGGTTTCCTGGTGGAGAGTTCCATTCGCCCGTCAACGTTTCTAGGGAAAAAATGTCTTCTTGCTAGTTTATAAGGATAGAGCACTATTTTCACTATCTCTCAAGAATCAGCATCTAAAATACTTCAATTTTTGAAGTATCATATCATTTCATTTATACATATGTATATTTGTATAGTTTTTAATTCTATTTTGTTTTGTTTGTTTCCATTTTTGATGCCTTCCATTTTTGGGTAACATGACTCCATAGCCTAATGGTACACATGAAGACACAGGAGATTCTGGATTCTACTCCCTTCAATTCTTTTTACAATTGATATAAGTTCCCTAATTGGAGCTAGCTGTTGTCCCCCAAAAATATCACTCATTTTTGGGACAACATTTGAACTATTTTGGTCCTACAGACCAAAATTGTCTCTTCCATTTTCAAAATTTGTCCTAGGCATTCAAATTCCTCATTTTTCAAGCTTCTCAAAAATCTACGGACTCTACAAGCTTGAATCTATGGACTATGTAGGAAGAGAAATCTACGGACCCTGTAGGAAAATAAAATCTATGGACACTGTAGGCCAAGTTCAATGGGCTTCACAAGTTGATTTCTATGGACTCTATAGGAAAGAAGAAAGCTTTCAACACTTAGATGATCTCAAAGTTGGTTCAATGACCAGGTTTAACATCATCAACAAGAGTTCAACCACTTTCAGGTTCAAAGGCTTGGTTGAATTTAGTTGGTTTAATGCTTTAGTTCACTCAATCAGTTCATCAAATGGTTCAATGGCTTTTGGTTCAATCAAAGGGTTCAAAATTTGGTTCAAATCTTGGTTCAAATCATGTTTCAAAGCTTGGTTCAAAGGATCAATTTAATAAAAAAGTTCAAAAAATCCTCCCGAAGGACAAGTGCCCTTGCAAAGGGCACTTGGTCGACAAAAGCACCCTTTGGAAGGGCCATTTTCGAAGAAGCCGCAAAGGTAAGTTCTTTCAGAATTTTGTTTAAGGTAGTTGAAAGACAAAGGGATTTCCTTTAGGAAAAATACTAAGGAATAATTCCTTCAGACTTTTTGTTTAAATATTCTGAAGGAATTTGGAAAGGGTGCGGGAGGAAAGCTCGAAGGAGTTTCTTAAGGCCAAAGACAAAGCAATAATTCCGTGGACTTCTTGTCTATAGGAAAATCTTTGCAGACTTTTTGTCCATGAGAAAATGTCTATGGGAAAGCTCCAAAGGATTCCAAAGATAAAAGGCCACTGAAGGACCCTGAAGGGTAGGTGCCCTTACGAGGGACTCTCGGTTGCCAAATTGAAGGACACTTCCCTAAAGCTGAAGGGTCACCTTCCCTTCAGGAGGATGTAAAATGAGAAAGTCTTAGAGAAGAGCCAAATAACTTAGCGACCCGCTAGAAGAAAGAAGCCCAAAGGCCATCTGAAGACCACCTAAAGGGCAGATACCCTTATGGGGGCTTTTCCTGAACCAAAGTGGACCATTTCTCAAGGCTTGAAGGGTAGGTTCCCTTCGAGAAAGCTCAAATGACAAAGCCAAAGGAATTGTTGAGGAAAGTGACGTGCCCATAGACATCAAAGTTGTGACAATGAAATAGCCATTGATCCTTGTAGGTTTAAATCTATGGACCTAAATGCATTCAAAGGATTTAAGGAGTGTAAATAGCAAGAAGCGACTAAGGAACAAAGCATCAAATTAAATCAAGGACCCAATTCAATTAACCAAAAAAGGAGGAATGATGAAGGATTAGATCACCAAGTGGACATTAAAAGATGTAAACTTTCAATAGCATGACTTATTTCTCTGCATTAAGAAAATCAAATTGGTAGATGCCCCTAAATTCTAGCCTATCATCTTAACAAAGTTCAATGCAACATGATGTGTTACTACTCCCAAGTCCATCTTGAAGAGGCTATATAAGGGACTCTCTTGTTAGTGTAAAAGGATCTCTTTTTGATAATCAGAAATGAAACTCTCCCCAAATTGAAAGGCATTACTGAGACTTTGAGCTTAGATTGTTGATCATATTTTTTTATTGGAATAAGAAAGCAAGTGACTTTTTAGTCTTTGTGTTGTGATATCTTTGTTGTTGGGGAAACTGTTCTTATGTCTTTTTCCTTAATATATATATTTTTCCTTTAATTCAACAAGAAAAATTAGTGAAAGTAGTCAGGAAGGTGTCCTGAAGTCAATTGTGGAGAGACTTTGTGCCCCCATAATTGCCTTTAGTGTGTTTTCTTTTTGTTTCTATGTAAAGGACCTTGGGATGACTTTGTGCCCTCATTGTCCTTCGTATCTCACTCTTGAGAAATTCAGGTGGAGACTTTGTGCTACATCTCAATCTGCTAGTTACTACGTCCTTGGTTACATTTTACAATTATTACCAGGAGTATTCTTGTGGTTTGTTGAATAGTACTTCTAAAAGAAGAGGAGTGCTTTCTGTCATTTCCGTTGAGATTTTTTCTTTGATTTGCATGTATCATCTCTGAAGAAAGAGAGATGGATTGTTTGTCCTACCCTTGAGTATTATTTTTTGTTTATATATATATATATATATATATATATATCATATCTATAGGGAACCTGCCCTTGATGAGAGGAGAGATTAGTCCCCTTTTGATGTGGTAAACCTACACATTTGGATGACCAATCTTCCTACTTTTGCTGATTAGACCTATTTTGTTTATCAATACGCTGATCAAAAAAATATTCAACCAACAATATGAAGACCTCAAAGTCTTTGACAATTGGGTTATCACTCATACGATCCCTTTAAAGTAAGCATGTAAATCCTTCTAGTAGAGGTAAAGACCCATCAACCCATTTCTAGAGCCTTTCATATATAAATAAGTAAAAAAGTTATTAGATGTTTGGATAGCTTTTCTGATTAGACACTTAACATGGGTAGCTATCTTGGTCCCAATCAAAAACAAAATTAGTGAGATCAAACTCTACGTAGACTTTTGGAACCTCATCCAATCCTAAAAAAAAGATGATTACCCATTTCAATATTTAGATGAGGTAATTCAAATGGTTAGTAGCTATCAGATGATGTTTTTCTTAGATGGGTTCTCTGGTTACAACCAGGTGCTAGTTAAGAGAGAAGAAAGAATGAAAACTACGTTCACAACCAAGTGGGGAATGTTTGTATATAGAAGGATGTCATTTATACTCATCAATGTTGAGGCTACCTTTTAGTGTGCCATTTATCATACATTCAAAGGATTGATCGGTAGGTGCACCATTATCTACCTGGATGACTTAAACATTTTCTCTAAAATTAAGAAAGACACATGGCATAACTTTAAAATTTTCTAAAGAAATGTAAAACCTTTGGTATCTCTCTAAACCCTAAGAAGAGTATCTTTTATGTAATTGAAGGTAAAATCTTGGGACACATAATCATGAAGGATGATATGGATATTAACCCTCACAAGATTAATGTTATTTTGAAAATTGATTTCCCTAATAGTAAAAAAGAATTAAAGCTTATTTTTAGAAAAATAAATTTTGTGCATAAATTCATTTTAGGTTTCACCAAAAATTTTAAACCTCTGAATGTCATGTTGAGAAAGGACACAAATATTGACTAGATGTCTAAGGCTAAGAATTCTTTCCAAGACATTAAAGAATCTATATTACAATCTCCCATCCTAAATATCTCATATTTTGATAAAGATTTCTTCCTTTATTCCTTCACTTCTGACCACATGATTGTTTTTATATTAATACATAAAGTAGATGACAAAGAATATCTAGTATCCTTCATGAGTATGAACTTAAAGGATGTAAAACTAAAATACCCACTCCTAAATAAGCAAGCATATGATTTGGCAATAGTAATAAATAATTTTAGACTTTATATCCTCTGAAATAAAACTCATGTCATTGTACCTAACCCTACCATTAAGCTCATGCTTAACCATAATGAGTTATGAGAAAGATAAGGAAAATGGATAACTAAGCACTAGGAATTTGACATAGAAATCATGTCAAGCTAGGATGGCATAAGGCCAACATTTTATTCAATTAATCACCAAGATTGATCATCAAATTGATGTTTTATAGGTGGAAATAGACTATGTTTTGGGTGAAGAATGGTACAAGGACATCATTTAATATTTTTTAAATGACACTTTCACACCAAAATTAAAAATATGGTCAGAATTAAAAGATCACATTTTATGATCAAAAGAGGAGTGATTCATAGAGAAAAATATGAAGGCACTTATATGAGATGTGTAGCCAATCAAGAAGTTGTGGACACACTAAAAAATTTCCATGAGAAATTTTGAATTGGACACCCTTCAGGCAGAGATGCTACCCATGAAATACTTAAAGCAGGATATTATTGGCCAACCATATTCAAAGATGAACATACTTATGTTTGAGCATGTCACCAGTGCCAAGTATTTGATAGTGAAGAAGTAAGAGCAGCCATGCCTTTATGACCAGTGATTGAAACTAGACCATTTTAATAATAGGTATTAGACTTCATTAGGGTCATAAATAGTAACTCATTAGTAGGCCATAAATTCATGATGATAGCCACTGATTATTGCACCAAGTGGAATAAAGTAGTTACCACAAAGAATTGTAGAGCGATTGATATCATCAAGTTCTTAGAAGAGAACATCACAACCATATTTGAGACTCCTTTGTATCTAGTATGTGATAATGGTCCAAATTTCTAATCCAAAAAATTCATAAAATGGGCCTATGACAACAAGATTATTGTCAAGTTTTCCTTAAATCATTATCAACAAGGGAATGGTGTTATAAAGTCAACAAACAAAAACATGATGAAGGCAATAAATAAATCAATAGATAAAGAATCGAGGGAGTGGTAGTCATTATTAAAATATACTCTCTGGGCAAATCAAACTAGATATAAGAAATCCTTAAAGTCATCTCCATTTTTATTAGTAACTAGGAAACAACTAATATTTCCCATTACACTGCAAATAACTACTTAGTTCATGGATGAATACATGGATGATGAAGATAGTCCATAATATTAAATATTATTCATATGGGAGATGCCAAAGATGAAGCCCTTAAAAACTTCAATAAACACCAAGACAATGAAAAGGTGGTTTGACAAAAGAGATAAAATCAAAATGTTCTGAATATTAGACTTGGCCTTATTATGTGATATTTCCCATGATAAAAAAGTCCAACATGATAAATTCATGCCTCTCTAGATTGGACCATACCAAATTGTATAGATACTAGGTGATAATGCATTCAAACTGAAGGACTTGCAAGTGAACAACCTAGATTTGCTAGTAAATAGAGATAATTAGGAGTATGATTATTTTTCTTTCTACTTTAATTTCTTGTTGTGTGTATGTTTTCTATCATTTTCTTTTCTTAGAGTAATTATTGTGTGTCATAGCCTAGTAATAAGCCCTTTGGGCAAGATCTTTAATTTCCCTTACATTTTCCAAAGTTTTGAAATCTAAATAATTGAGATATTATAATCAGTGTACATCTTAATAGATGGCCATCTGAAGTAAGAAACCATGCGATATGTTGGTTTAGAAAATATGGAAGTGTTTAATGATAAAGTTTTTATTTCATAGAATATGTGATTTTATCCTTGTTACAATCTAGTGCTAACAAGTATATGTTTGACTAGGTGAAGGTCTTAAAATTATAAAGATACATTCATGATCACACTTAATTTCACATCATAAGAGTGCCTAGGTAGAACTCATTTGATGTAAAGCAAATGGTTCTTGAGTAGAAGTTCTAGAATTCCTTCAAACCTAGCTAAAAAAAGTAGTTCCCACCCCTAAAGGTTTACAAAAAAAATCAAAAATATGTTCATCAAATTGAAACAAACTTAACACTATAAGCCACATTCTCTTGGAGGTGATTCAGGTAAACTCAATTGGGGATATGGATGCCTAGATGGTAGTGGAGAAAGGCTTGGAGTGAAGCCAAATATATCTCTATTGGGGCTATAGATGCCTAGATATAATTAGAGTAATGCCCAATCTATCCATTTTAAATTTGAGCATAATTACATACATCTAAAAATGTTTACCCAGAACCTATGATCAAAGTCATAAAGTTCAAAGCTACTGATTTTGAAACCTAAAGACATGTTGATCAATTAATTTAAATCACACACATAGTATGAATGTTTTTAAGGTTTTAAATCTCTAATCCTTCAAGTAAATTTTTTTTAGTACTATATAACTAATTATTATATTTATTACATTTGATAAGGGGTGATTATTTAATGATTACACTGTAAACTAGGATATATAGATTCTAACATATTGTTATGTTTCCCATAGAGGTCACCATTTTTTGAGTTCAATGCATCATTTTCTAAAAATGGGGACCCCATGAAATTCTAGGTCATTCACCCTAAGACATACCTTACCATTTGTTCCACATGATATAAAACCCTTTGCATGATTTCAAAATTTTGAAAGTAATGTTGGTCCATTATAAATAATGATTGGTACCTTTTAAAATGTTTCGTTAAAATGATTAAGTTAAATAATTTTTATAGAAGTCTAACTTGTTTAAAAATGCTCATGAAAGGGGTTACAATTTTAAAACCAAGGTATGGTCTCTAAATCATAATCAAAATCACTTAATTAAAGATTTTGAACCATAGTATTTCTTTGCCTATGTCAAAAATCATATTCAATACTAGGATGTACCTTGATTTTATGTTTTAAAAGAGGGTCTAAGTCAAATTATGTAATTAAGATTTATGAATTTGAGTTTGGACCCTTTTATCTTTATTATGTAAATCACTAACTTTTACATCTTTTGCCTTCACATAAGATCCCAATGATAGCTCAACCTTAATCAACATGTAATAATGATTTAGGCATCAATCACTCAGCTATACAAATTTCAAGATATAGTCACATATATTTTATCCTTGAAACTGGTTTCAACCCTGTGACCTAACTAGAGCATGTCACTCGACACTCAATCATAGCATTTTGAGTTTCAAGGAAAGTATGAAAGATTACATCCCCAATATTATGATGGGACTCTACCACATGGCACTTGATCATGACATTTAAAGTTTGGAGAAAATTTAGAAAATATTCACAAGCCAACAATCTAATTAGAGAATGCCACTTGGCACCCAATTATGATCTATTAAATGTCCTACTTTCTTAAGCCTAAAAAATAAGCAACCCAATAATATTATGCCACTTTTCATCTGATCATTACATTTTATCCTACAAAAGAGAGTAACTCCATCATAACATGTCATGTGGTTCTTAGTCATGGCCTTTTGAGACCCTAGTTACTTTCAAATATCCCACAACAAAGTGATCTAGCCATATCATGATACTTGACACTCATTTGTATCCTTCATGTCCTAAGGGCTAAGGTGAAAATTTCAATTCTAATAGCACTATAAGTGCATGATAAAGTGACACCTATCCCTCAATCTTGGATAGTTGAACGCTACAAAGAGTCCACCCAATATCTAAAACCAATAGGTTAGTGACACGTAGATGCCTCACCTTATGGTAATACATGGTTAACTAAAACCATGAAACCCAGTGAAAAATGATCTAATCAAAGTTTGACACATGGAAAAATGTCACAATAATTAGGTCCATCAAGAGTTTCATATTACAAATCTATGTGATATAGCAAGATAATGTAATATTACCACTTGGTGAGCTATAAGGGGTCCCAAGACAATGTCAGCCCAAGGAAAATTAGGTCAAAACATCCAAAATCATAAGTAAGAACGAGACAATCAAAATATGCTACTCGATAGAGTATCATATAACACACTTTAGTGGCCCAATATTTGAATTAAAAAGCTAAGATACATGAGATAACACCAAGTGTCAAATACATGTTAATTATGACACCTCAAAAACACATAGTCATCCACAAAGAGTCAGTTGTTGGTGTGAATTGAATGTTGATGAGGCTCATTACAGTGGTTATAAAGCTAAGTCACCTCAAGGAAAAAGTCAAGCCTTTGATAATAAGACACGTGGATAAACTGATAGCAATGATTGGTTAATCTCCAAAAGTGGATTTTTAAATCCATTATAAAAAAAATTGAAGAGCCACCTTGAATTTATGTCAAATTAAGTAAAATATACTTGCCATTTATGAATCATATCTTACAGTTTAAAATTTCAAGAATCTAGAGTTTTAATCTCGTAAGATCAAGGTTTTGTATTCACTTTCAATTGTTATATGTTGAATAACTCTAAATTTATCATTATAATTTAATAAGGACTTATATGGATTCATTCAACATCAAGTTGATACATGATCTCATCAGTAAAATTTTAAAAAGCTATGGCCAAAGAATAAACACTTGAAGCCATCAAGATAAAACAAGTTTTGTTCCTCTATTCATATGGAATGAACACCATCTTTTGGGACCGTAGTTTCAATTTTATTGCATTGGCCACATAGGACAAACACTACAATGAATTTTTTAACCATGTGGAGAGGATGGTGAACCAAGATAGTGATGATGAGGATGCCCCTACTGTTGCAAAGGAAAGGTCTAGTATCTTAGTGCTCAATTCTATATGATTGCATAAAGTTTCATCTAACCCAGAGGTACTCCCCTATGTGGACTTAGTCCACAAAATATTTGTCCACTCTTGTTGTATATATAATATTATCAATTCATTCAATGATATCACTTTCATAGTTAGGTTAGCCTTTAGCCTATTATGATTTACCTAGACTTAAAACTGTTTACAATCAAGAAACTGTAACCCAGTGTCTTAGTTCACACAACATCAGATAAGTATTGAGAATATACGTAAAACACTTGGAGAGGTTCATCTATAGGTACAAAATTAATTTGATCCCCATCACCTAATTTAGAAAGGGGGTGAGAATGGGGATGGCCATGATGAATAGGTTATATGGAGCTAAGGACACTAGACATGTGCATGAGAAGTGGGTTCCACTTTTATCCATGATCTTAGATGACTCCATCACTCCCCCTCTTGGAGAGATCATTTCCTAAAATATGGCTACTCAAATAAGGAAGACCATGATCAACCAAGAAAATAATTTATATATGGTGTCCTACTTGGTTGACACCATTTTTGCCATTCTAAATTTCCCTAGTTTACCAATTTTGATCCAAGCTTGAAATAGACCATCCCCCATGTCTTCACAAAAGTAATAATTTATAGGTATAGATGGGAGACTCAGGCCATTGCCAAGTAATCCTATCCAATTTTATATAGGGCTATCCACAAAAAGACTATGCCCAATCTATTTGAAGAGATCATGGCACCACTTAGTGCATTGGGAGCCTACTAGAATTATCCTAACTACACCATAATCAGACCAATGGGAATAATGATATTCCCATTTAGGTTACCCACCATAGTTCCAGACAAGATGGCTTAGTAAGATATTACCTTTTAGGTACTCACAAGAGTAGATGGAATGTGAAAAAATAAGAAGGGACTGGTCCATCCCTAATTAACCAACGTCATTTGATTTAAAATTGAGAATTGGCACTTAGTCATTCCTACTACCAAGCAAAGGACCACCTTCAGTCTAAAAAATGACATCGATAGAGAATGGGACCATGCAAACTTAAAATTTAATCACCTAATCAAACATAGGTTATCCCTCAACATTACATACCATCACGAGCTTGAGGATGGAGATCAATTCTACCTCAATATAGTTAATGATGTAGAAGTCAAGTACAGGGTAAAAACAACAAATATCCTAAAAGTGAAAGGAATACTAAATGCTGTAGGATTTTTTTTCATGTTTGAACAATAAGATACTCAGGCTAGAGCATCAACATCTCTAGTCCATATTACTAGTGTTGAAGAATAAGTCTTGATGGACCCATAACTCAGCCAAAGAATACTCCAGGTATTATCTCCCATTTTGGATAAAGGAGGAGATGGTGTAAGTAAATAATATGAGTAAGTTTCCACCTAAGGGATCCCATCTCGTAGCCTATCCCAAATGCAAGGTGATACCTAAACACAGGAAACACCTTTAGTGGAGGTGACAATCACTCTTATACCATGAAATTTAACTCAGTCATTACTTCCCTTTTTAATATTAGAGAAGGACAAAGTATTATAGGTTAGGAACATATTTATTTACCTCCATCTTTCCTCTATAAGTAACCCCTAAGCATATTTCATCAACCCCTAACTCTATACCATGTCAACCTCATGTCCTATAAGTCTCTCACTAGACCTATAATTAGGCATGCAAACATACCATTTCCCACTATCAACCCCTTAAACGTATCATCCACCTCCAAGGTCTTGGTAATGGCTAATTTTACACTAGTCATGCCTAGGCTTATGCCTAGACCTGGTTCACAATAGACTAAAAAGAGTCCCACTATCATCCTTCCCTGAATTCCCCTATTCATAACTAGTTCTTCTATTAACACTAGTTCTTCTTCATCTCCTATCTCTGAATTTGTATTGGTCACATCTAAAAATACCTCCTAAACATCTAATTTCTAAGGACTAACTATTGCCTAGCCATTACCTACATCATTAGATCTCCTAAGTTATTTGAATAAATCATAGATCGAGCAGATGTAATTTGCTACAATGGAGATCCTAGATTTGGTCATAATAGACCCTCCCCAAGTTACATTGAAATTCAACAAGGAGGCTAGGGAAATGAAGAGGGTGACCAAGATAAAGGTCACCCACCCAGACTAGATAATCATGTATGAGCTAGAGAAAACCTTATTTGATATGATAAAGACAAAGAAGGTTAGGTAGGGACAAAAATAACAATATGAGGAGGAACCCATCTTAGCTCTCTAAGAAACTATAGATGTGGTTGCTAAATTGGTTAACAACATCTGAAAGAGAATAATTGACTTGTTGCAACAACACAAGGTAACCTTACCCGAGAAAATTATTAAAAAAATGGAATGGTTCATGGAAAAGATGTTTGATATTATAAATACCTTAGCTCAATAAAAGGTAAAAGGATACAAAGTATATAACAAACTCCTCAAGATAGAATTCACATATGGAGGATATGACAATAAGATAATCAACTTGATGAAATTAATCATAATGAATAAATTTGAGGGCTTAAACTTGATCTCTTTAGAGGACTTTAACATAACTTAGTCTTATATAATTGGTAGGAAGAACACTCTAAACCACTAGAATGAGGAAATGAGGTCCTTGGGTAGAACCCTTACACAACAAGGTGACAAAGTCATCACCTTACTGAAGGATGCTAAAATTACACACCTTGCTAACAAGGATGGATCCATTATTAATAAGGATGCTTTCAAGGCCCATCTATAGAAATTTATGGTGAACTTATGAAAGCAAGACATGGTAATAGGAGTGACCTTTGGTCAAGAGATGGTAGATTTGGAAGCCTCTACCAATCAGAGGATAGATAAGTCTATAACAATTAATGAAACTATAAAACCTGTCCTAAGCAAACATGATGTAATGGCTCAACATATAATCAAGCTGCTAAAGGATCCTATCATTGATCTAAGATTGATCAATAATGACTATAATAAATGATATAAATCTTGGAATGGGTAAATTAAAACCCAAAAACAAACTCCAATCATAAGGGCCACTACCTCCTCAACTCCTCTTGGGATGTCTTTGTCCTCAACTAGTGGTAGCACTTTCTCTTTGGCTATAGTTGGTTCAAATCCATCTTCCTTTAAAATATAAGCTTCATCATCAACTACTCTAGTGGGATCCAAACCCAACTCTTTAGGAATGAAATAGCTCTTTATTGGGCTCTATCTAGACTAGAATCATTCCTAAGTCCCTTCAAATTGGATTGTAAATATTCCCCCTTTTTTAAATAGGGAATATTCTCTAACTTTAGGACATGGGAGACATTTTATACTAATAGGTGTCATATTATTTGGTTCCTTTTTAATTGACTAAGGCATTCAATTGACCTATATATAGGGTTATCCCCTTTATTATAATTGAGAGACATAGTTTTGTGAGATTAATTCAAAGAGAAAGAAAATTCTAGTAATTAACTCACTGTTTTTGTTATTTTCATGTATTATTTTTTCTCAATCTTTTTTAATAATATTATCTCATTTTTTCAATGGTTAAAATCTAGCATTAGTGTTTTGAATGTATCTTGTTAGTTTTTGCTTTCAGCTAGGTTAACAATGTTTGTTATGTGTGTTCTATTATCTTCCTACTCTATTAGTGAATGTGTTTGAGATAATATAATTTAGGTAGCATTTTCAAGCATCCTTTTTAGATATGTGCATTATACTCACCCTAGAATCCTCATTTCACTTATGATAGTATGAGTCTAAGCACTAGTATCTCATATCTATTAGTTTTATTTGCATTATTGTTAGAAGAACCAAACGGGATCTATTCGTCTTTGTTATTTCATAGAAAACCTTCCTTCTTACCTTACCCTACCTCCTCTTTTGAACCTTTTTAGAAAAACATGAATCAATTTAGATTAGCACTCATTGTAAATGTCCATTTTTTTTCTTATGAGTTTTAGATTATATTGGAAAGTATGAATCAATTTACATCATAACAACATGAAATTTAGGTATATTGTGTCACTACCAAGGTTCCTACTATCCCTACAATAGGGTCCACTTATAGACTAAAAGGTGGTAACCACATAATCCTTCCAGACAAATTGAGTAAAGCCCCAAGGTTTTTTAATATGTATACTACAATCTAGGAAATATTATTCTATTGTATGCATGATATCCTTGATATTAACATACATCAACATCAGTGCTTTTAATTTATTCACTGTGGTTGCTTGATGCTTAAATTTTTTGATTTGGTCAAGGTATTATTAGAGTGTAACACACACAATTACAACAAAAATTACTTAATACCTTTGATTGCCACCACATATCCAATAAAATATTAGATTACAAGCATAAGAAGTTAAAATCATATCAATAAGAAATATCCTAATCAAGGAAGTGAGACAAGTCACACTATTAATAAGTACTGAATTATAATATATTGATTTAAAATATGATAAATTTATTTACAGACAACCCAATCAACACCCAAGGAAAATGAAAAGAGATTGAACAAAAATTAATTAACATGAAGTTATCACTTTAAGGTTTACCAAGGGAGAGTCATCTAACACTATACACTCTACTGTTGAGGTATTCAAGATAAGGAAACTTTCCAATATAAAGAGAAATGGTTAAAAGCAACCACACGAAGATCAAATCCAACTTAAATTAAAACTACACATATATATCAAACCAAAGATGTATGAACCCAACATAAAGAAAGATGACAAAAACCCTTAATCTAGATTAAGAACCTAGAGTCAATGCCCCCACCTCAACTTGGGTAACCTACATATCCACTCTATGGAATTAGGGTCCACTATAATTCTCCTTACACTTATGATGACCTCCTCTATAAGACATCATCAATGAATAATAAATGATGATCTAAGACAACAAGGGAAATAATACATCACTCAGATGAGTTTCTAAAGCTCTAATAATTTATAATAATGAAAAAGACAACTTACGATCATCAATTTTTATCTACGACATCATAAGGTACAAGTGCTTACCCAAGCACTTTTCCATGACATCAAAATAAGAATCAAGGGTGAATAGAAACTAATATTATCTTATTCTAAAGTGATCAATGACTCTATAATATTTTAATTATGTTGTTCAGAGACACTTTATCTCTTGAAATTTTTTCAAAAGGTGTCCAAGGTTAATACATGAGAGAATAAGATCAAATCTAAATAATCAGCAAGGGTCATTATCCATAATAGATGGTGAACTAATAAAACTATGGTGTCATCACTGATGATAAACACATGCACAAGGAAAAGTATCATATCATTCCTTATTAATTAAACATACTAATATTTATATACATTAAGCATGTGTTATAATAACACAATAAGATTAATTTTCAGTTACGCACACTAGAATGACGTCATAAGGGTTAGTTTCCTAAGGTTGTTATCTAAGAAAATTCTCTAATTAGTTGATAACACCTGCATAAATGGGTGTTATAAGGGTTAGTACGCTAAGCTAATGTCCACTCCTTAAATTATCTACATATCTACAGTGATCACATCATGTGTAGAATTAGGGTCAACTATAGTTCACCCATTCTTGAATGAGTGTTAGTTTCGATGTGAAGACAATCATCCTTCACCGATCAACTACATGACTAAGAGTAACATTTCTACTCTTTGTGGGTAACACTATGGCCACTATTTGGCCCAAGGGATCTAGTCACTATCAAGTTTTATAAATATTATCTCATGAAAGGATCACTTATGTTTAGACTTATAAATCTGAGCATAAAAGGGACCCTTACTCCCATGGTGCATTCCAATTAAAATACCAAAATGACCCCTTGTAAAAGAACAAATATGCCAATCTCCAAGCCAATAAACAAGTGTGAAATTACCCCTAGCATTAATTTTAAAAAAGTGGATAATTTTTTATAAACATAAGAACCTAATATTTAAGATATAAATATCATTCTTAAGGCATAATACTATTTTATTGTGAGGGAAGTATTAATTTTATCTATCATTCCAAAGTGATTTTAACTTCTTAGAAAATTTCCTTACCAAAGTAATATGTGACCTAGCTTTGGAATCACCTTGCTAAAAAATAACAAATGTTGTGATTAAATTTATTTTATTATCAAAATGTTGATATTAAACTATTAAAATTTGATTACAACTTTATATTTTGATAAATTAAATTTCTAGATATTTTATCTAAGTCGATTCCAAATCAACATTGAGAATAAGAATAAGGTAAGGAAAATCTCCCCCTATAACTATTTTGCAGAAATGACTAACAAAGATGGTTTCTAAAGGGAGTGATAATTATCTAAATAATGATCCCATATTTTCTATATTATAATAATTACTTGAAATTATTATAATTTGAAAAAATGAAATATAAGTATTTATTTAAAGTCCATTTTGAAATAACTTTGGAGTGATAAGGGTCATTGTAAATTTATTTTTACAAATGTCATCTAAAATTGGTAACAAATAAAGGTTTTCCAAAGGCTTAAAATTCATCTTAGTATCTATTTCATATCCCACATCCTAATAAAAATGGTTTTAATTAGTAGTTTCAATGATTAACTAGTTTAGACATTTAATTAGCTTAATTTCTAAAAGGATTTTAAATCAAGTTGAATGAGGTAGAAAAATATCGATGTTGTTATTTTGAGGTAAAAAAATCAAATATTTAAATTCATTAAGTATCATATTCAAGTGATTATAATTAAACAATCTTAATAAAGTCCATTTTAGTATATTTATTCATTGGAGACTTCGATAAAACTCTTTTATTATTTATTTATGTTCAATAAAGAAGTAAATTATACCAAATCATGTGTTTAAAATTATATTATCCTACCTCAAATTATTCCCATGTCATAAATTGATAAAACTCATTAAAAAATTAATATTATTCATTAAATAATTTAATAAAATCCCTTTTATAGAGTAAGGATAAAATTAATTTATTTAATGAATGACAAAGAAAAGCTTTTAAATAACAAAAATCAAATACAATAAATTAAAAATCTTCCATTTTGTCTTATCATGTAATATATTAAATCACCATCATTAGATTGGAAGATTTTCTTCCCTTGGATCTATGGATTCAAGAGTTGCCCTAAGTTATCTTGAAACATTATAAAAGTCTTTTACCATTTTTTTTGTTCTTAGTTTTATGTTGTTTCATTTATGGGTGGAGAAGATTTAGAGATGAATATTTTTGGAATAGACTCTATGTAAAGGGCAGGTCCTTATGTATATACTTATTATATATATCATATAAAAATTTATTTTATTTTCTCCCTTTATTTTATTTATTTATTTTTATCAAGTCCTAAACTAAAAATTTCTCATATATATATATATATATATATATATATATATATATATATATATATTCAAAGAATGAAAACCTAAATTTTAAAACACATATATCATCATTTGTTTATTTATTTTTCTTGTAAAATATAGTTTACATTGGCCTATAGAATCAGTCAACCTATACAGGCCATGGTCTACCTACATCCTCTACTAATATAAATGGGGATAGGGATGGTTAACTAGTTGACCCTTCCCTTAGTCTATAATCATAGGGGTTAGGATTGGCTCAGCTACCATACCCACAAATCCTCAAATGATTATTTTATTTTATTTTTTCAATGTTATTATTATTTAATACTATTTTTAATTTCCTTTCAAAATAGTAATTTATTTATTTTTAAGATAAAGAAAAATGAATATATGTTATCGAGTTTAAAATATTATAAATTTATTTAATAATAATCTGTTGGGTATAAGTCTTTTTTTATATATTTAATTTTGAAGTCATTTCTAATGAGAGTTCAAACCTAATAATATTTACACTTTAGTTTGTAATACATAAATTTTAGATAACCCAACTTTATTATTAGTTTTATTTTATTTTATTTCAAACCAAAAGAGTGGTATTGAAAAGAGATTCACATTTCAAATTTATCAAGTGAATTAGATCAAAACAATATATTTAAAATAATAATTCCCATTTGCTATTAAAATCCTATAATATTTAAATGAAGAAAGATAATTAGCATGTGCGCGCACACACACACAAACATAAAATAATGATAAACTTATAAAATTAATTTAATATAAACTAACTTCACATAACTTCAATAGATGGTTAGTTTCTATATATATATATATTTTTTCTCACTTTCATATATATAAGTAAATATATGTTTAATATTATATGATAAATAGGAAGAGAAAAATATAATGCATTCATTTATTTATTCAATATACATATATTTCATCATATTGGCTTACACCTTTGTTTTGTAACAACCTAAATAATTTTCACTATTTACTTCATAACATGCTAGTACAAAAATGTAAAATTTTCACAATCCTTTTCTTTTTATCAGTTTATTTTAGAAATGGATAAGGTGAGTAAAATTTGTTTCTCTTACATCAACTAAACACCTGAAATCTTTTATTTTTAAATACATTTTTTTACATCTTCAATATTGATTCAGTTGAGGAGTTTAAGAGAAGAGAGATATTGACTATGTTAATTACCTAGATAATCTAGAAGGTCATAATAATAAGGTTTTCTAATAAAAATAGATATTTATTTTATTCATAATTTAATGTGTTAAAAGAGATTAAAGGAGAGAGGGTGAGGAAGTTCATTTTTTCAATCAAGAAACATTCAATCACACAGATAGTTTCTATTATAAATTCTAATTAAAACTTTATTTGATTTTAATCAAACATAATGACATAATATACCTACCTCTAATCCACCATTTACCAATCTTGCCATAACCTCCCAAGATCCATGAGGGTCTCCTTCACACAAGCTCCTCCCCCCACCTCTCCTAAAAGGATGAACCACGCAAAATAATACTAAGTTTGAAAATAAAAATAAATTCTAAATTTATTATCCAAAGTATTTTCCACCCAAAGAAATCAATGGGAGGTTACTTTTATTATAAGACTCATCTCATTTATTAAAAGCCCATACCTCTTATTAATGACCTTACAAGCCCATGTGGGATTACTTGTCCAAGTCAACATCTTAGGATAAAATCAAAAGGGTGCCTTACACTCAACAATAAATTATTTTACATTATCTAAATTTATACTCCACAATCACATATACTCACCTTACTCTAGGTCCTAACTTATCTCCTCTAGCCTTCCTAGAGAGACTAGGCACAATTTACTAATAAAATTCATTATAAAATTTATCATTGTGTATGTGGATTTAAATATTTATTAAATTGTGAATTTAATAAAAAGAATTTTTTCTAATTGCATTTTAATAAGTAGAGATTTCAAAATTAGGGAGGGAAAAAAAATTGAATTATTACACATTTAAAGGATCATTAAAATAGGCAAACATACCATGACAACAAGGTCATAAAGGTTCAAAGATAGGGGATATTATAATGTCAATGCAAATTTATAATTTCAGTGTCTTTTTTTTACTATCAAATTATTTGGACTACTTGTTGTTATATGGGGCATAAGTTTCACCCCATGAGTTAGTTTCAGAAAGCATTTACACCAATATAAATTTAATTATAACACAATCACATTGATAACACCAATTACATCCAATTGTAAATGAGTGAAAAATCTGATCGCAACTAAATTTTTCATTTTCTTGTAGCCAAATAAGTCAATTGCATGCCTTTTTAGATCCCTAGATGGTTTTTTGACCAAAAAATGGTCATCTTTAACCTATTTTATGAACTTATAGTAAATAGAAATATGACTATGATGTATGTATCCCCTTACCTCAATTTTCCAAAAATTATTCTTCTATAATGATATTTTAATGTTTTAAATTCATAAGTTGGTTGTAGAGATTTTTATTATAAAAAGTGACTTAATTTTTGTCTTTTTGCAGCCTAAAATGGATCAAAAAGGCAAAGTGGAAGGAACAAAAATGTGAAAGAGCATTTAGGTGGGAAATTAATATATGGAAAGTCTATAAATGAGTTAAATCCTACCCATTATAAGGATTGGATTATTTTTGCTCCAAAATGTTCAAAGTTAATCAATTTTGTTTTGAGTTTATTCTATATCTCTCTTGTTAACCCATTGTTATGATATCAGAAATTTTCCAAATAAATATTAATTGTATTTAAAAACTATGCTATGTATATTTGTTATCATTATCTATCCATGTGAATGGTGGTGGAGTTTTTTTATTTTCACATTTTCTTCTTCTTTAGACATACACTAACTTCTTTTATGGTTGTACACACACTGGATAGGTGAGGGGTTAGTTTTTTGGATGTTTGAAATCAAAATGGATATATTTTACTTCATAATAATAGGCTTTATCTCTCTTTTCCCCTTATTTTTCATATTTTTTTTTATCAAATTTGGTTAAACTAGGATTTCATTCAATAGTAATATGTTTTTACTCATTTAACTCAACTATTTAGTTTATTTAATTTCCACCCTGTTGTCTCACTATTTAACGGATAAATGCATAGGAATGAAAAAAAAGTTATAATTTTTGTCAATTTTTTATCTTAAAACCTATCTTTGATTTGGAAAAATATACACACATGCTTTGTCATTTTTAGTTTCTGATTAAAACCCATATGAACTAAATCCAAATCCATAACCACCATCTAGTTTATTAAAGAATCTAAGATGTTATAATATTTCACCACTAGAAAACCCCTTGATTGGAACTACTAAAATACATAATTGAGTGAAGATCAATTCACCATGACTCAATAGATATAAACCTTAGGGATACCTACCTCACAAGAATCCTTTTAGGAGAGGTTTAATGTGATTCACCTCACATAAATCCCAACATTGAATTTTTCATTCCAAATGACATGTTAACACATTTTATGTTTCACTCTTCATTAGAGGATTTAGATTGAATAATTTTGTAGTTGATTCTTGAGATTATAAAAATGTAATGCCAACCAAAGTTGTTGTAGAAAAGTTCACCAGGTTGGCTTTTGTACTTGGTCATGCACTTAGTTATGAAGCCAAGTTAGTTCTAGACTTGATGGAGCTAGGCATGAGGATAGTAAGGTATAAAACACAAAATTTAATCACACCATGGTTCTAGAATAAGTTTTATAGAAGGTCAAAGCCTTGTACACTCACTTGAAGCACAATAGTGAAGGGATCGGGCCCATGTTGGACTAGTTGCAACATGGTGCAAATTGGGGTTAAAAGGGACCTAGTCATTAGCCAGAGGGGTTCAAGAGCCTTTTGGTCATAAATCCTTTAAGGAAGCTCAATAAGTGCAAGCATTCTTATTGTCCTAAGTCCTAGGTGCAGATCCATAACTAGCTAGGTGGGGCCCTTAGCGACACAAGTTGTGAGAAGGGCTAGCATAGGATGGTTTAGGTACTTAAGCAAATCATAGGGAAGGATTGGGTTTAATCACTCATCTTCAAGGTAGTGTTTTAGGTATGGGTCTTAGAACCTTGGTACATTTTGATTCTAACCCTTAGTCATTTTATAGGTGAGTTGAGGTCACTATGTTGCATAAGTACGCCATCAACAACCAAGGATGAACCTCCATTTCACAATACATTCAATAAAAACTTAACATTGTTTAATGAAACTTAAATCATAAGCATAACATTTCAAAAATTAGAAATCAAGGATCAACACCTCATTTATTTAATAGATTATAGTTTAGTTACAAATTTTAATACAAAGAAATAAAGGAAATGCTCTTCCTCACTCTATTCATCCCAACAACTCACATGTGAGCTTAAGATATACATTCAAATCTCTAAACTACCATATGCATAATAAGAAATAATAATGGGTTGCTCTCTATTTTTCCAAACCTTCACTACAATTAATCACCCTCTTTTTGTATTCAAATGTAGTTCTTCTTATATAGGCAAATGGGCATCTCCTACTAGTTTAGATGGGTGCATGTGGAGTGTTGAGCTATCATGAGTCCACTAGATCGACTATGATGCCAATGGTGGATGCATGCATGTTATACATTGATCTATCATTAAGGGGTCACTATCTCACCTACTCTACTCTTTGACATCCATCCTTCTCAAGCCATCGTGTCTATATCTTGGTATGGATGTCTTTATGTAATTTAATGCTATGCAAGTAGTTACCAATTGGTGCGGGATCCATGGGGACTTCTTTAACTGGCACCAAAATGTAAAAAATGGGAGTGACCACTCTAAGGGTCAACTTAAACTAAGATTGGTATAGTTGACATGATCTACATAATTTCTCCAAAAAGGGAGCCCAATTACCCCATACAAAATTGCTAATCCACCTTGGACTAGTCTTTTAGCACCTTAGATGTGTAGAATTTGGGTGCACCCTACTTTAAGTCTTATTTAATATTTTCAAAGCCTTAGATGGCACCCTTAATCTCTTCAATGGTGTCATCCACTTCAATGGGCATGGCCTCCAAAGCAAGCACATCCATGCTTTCTAATTCCTTTCTAAAGGCTTCCATCCTTTCCTTCATGTGCTTAGCCCTGCCATCCAATATCTCCATCTATTCACTGGCCCTTTATTGGAAGGCATGGAAGACCACCTCCAAGTCTTTCTCATGGGTATTTAACTGATCACTAAGAGAGTTGACCTTGGCCATCTCTTACACACACTTGATCTTGGTCACCAAGAAAGAGTGTTGGGAAAAAGATTCCTTCTCCTCTTTTGCCTTCTTGAGGTAGGTGTTGATGATTGATGCCTGGTTGGTGAAGTTACAAAATATCCTATCTACTTCCTCAATTCCCTCTTCAATCTTAGTGAAGAGGTTTTTTACCAAATCTATCTTCTTTTCAACTCTTTCTTTAGGGCCTCAAAGGGGTCCTCTTGGTCCTTGAGTGTTGATCTCATCTTAGGGATTATTTTCTCAACAAGCATGAAAACTTGGTCAACTTCACTCTTCTCTGAGGTATCCACCTCATCAAATAAGTATGGATCTATCTCCCCTATGCTCTCTATAAGTTATTGTAACTTGAGCCTAGTTATCTTGAGATCTTTCTTAACCTTCTTCATTATTTTCTTCTAGCTATAGGTGCAAACATTATTGATGATGTTCTTAAATATTGTAATGGAGACTATCCTAATCAAGGCATTGGCTAAGTTTAATGGGTTCATGTTGCATGGATTAAGGTGTTGGTAATTATTCCCTTCCTCTAGCTTCTTAGCACTCCAAATTGCCTTTATAAAAACCTCAAATTCAAGTTCATCCATATATAAATCCAACACCTAAGGGACCTAATGGCATTTTAGGGTCATATTAGTTTTTAGAGGCATGTACTCCATCAAATAGAGGATCTTATTCTCCTTAAGCTCTTGTTGTTCCCTTTCCCTACTACCTAGCATAAATTCCTCATCCTCTCCCAACTCTTCCTCCTCACTTGTGTTGGTGTTTGAGACAGTGCTTTCTTCTATGACATTTTCTTCATCTTCTTCCTATTCTTCTTCTTCTTGCCCTCTTTCTTCTTGAGGTTCTTTGTTAGACTTTTCCCCTATGTCTATTGTTTCCGATAGTGGATATATGAAAAAATATTGCATTGTGACCTATTTTTCTTACCCTCACACTTTGACCTCCTTCTCTATTTACCTCAAGGCACTAGTATCACCTTCCTTCTCCTTAAGCACCCCTTCAAAACTAAGGCACACCTACTATGCAACTTCTTTTATTTTACTGGTGGGGCCACTTGATGAATTATTTGGTGTCTTTTATCTACTTGGTCCCACACTCATGATGATCTTATTCTCCTACCTTTCTTTCAACATCCTAACCCATTCTACCTGGATAGCCTCTTCCTCTATTTCATTTTTATTAGCCTTCCCTTCCTAGGCCTTTCTCTCTACCTCTTCCTTCTTATCCCTTTCTTTCTTAGCCTTACTTTATGTGGCTTGCATTATATATTTATTTTCTCACTCTCTTATCTCTTTAGCCTCTAGCTGATTAATTTTAGCCTAGGACATGCCCTTGGATTTTATCTCTTCATGACTTCAATGTAATTTTAATATCACGTCAACATGGACTTGGTCAAGGCCCATGGAATTCTATTGGTGTTGCAACTCTTCTTATATTGGTGTGCCTAAATGGGTTACCTCTTCACGCTCCTTTCTCATTTCTCCTTTCATGCCTCCTTTTTCCAAATATGCCTTACACTCTTCTTCCTACAATCATTCTTCAACCTCCACCATTTCAATGACTTCCTTAGGCACTCCTGCCTTAGTAATCTCTTCTTTCTATTCCCATGGCTCTTATGCCCTTTGAATTTCAGCTCTATCAAAGCTAAGTTCTCTCAACCTCCTTCTATGCTTATATAGCTTAGTCTTAGGTATTAGATAAGGGGTCCCTTTTCTTGATGAGGAATCAACATCCTTGAGAATAATATAGGTGCCCCACCCTAAATTTTATTCTTCCTCCAATTCCTCTTTCTCTATCTTCTCTTCTTTTAGCTCCTCTTTTATGTCAGAGAGCTCTACCTTGGGCACCAAAATCTAGGCCTTTCCCTTCTTCTTAGGACTAGGGTAGGTTTTTGGTATAGAATTTATATACTCATTGAAATATCTCAAGGAAGATGTCTCTTTTTTAGGCAATTTTAATCTTCAAGCACCCTTATATTTCCTTTAGAATTTCCCCTCTTCTTCTAGGGATATTTTTTTCTTCTCGATGGGCATAGGGATTCCTTCCACCCTAATATGGATCAGGGGGTCTTATTTATATTTAGTGCTTGACATGGTGTGAGAATCATTATTTATTGGCTTAATAATATAGTAAATTCTATGGATAAAGCCAAGGATGGTCACCTCCTAAATTAGATTAATGTTTGTTCAATTTGAGGTATCTTCATCATCTTCTCTCACTCTCTCATCTATGTGGGAATCTTGTGCCTTGACTTCCTCCTTTCTAGGTCTAATTCTTTAATTGGGATTTCCATCCACTACACATTTGGGATCCTATATAGTGTGTCCCTAAAGAATTTTATTGAGAAGGTGAAGGGTAGATTAAGCCATCCTGACCTATTTCTATCTTCTAGTGCAAGATGCACAATGCAATATTGTTGTATCATGGAAAAATTATCATCCCAAACAAAATTTGATAGATCCCCTAAGGAATGTACCACTCTAATCCAAAGGCTTCGATGTACTTCTTGTACTAATACATTACAAGAGTCTTATATTTTCAATTACAGGTGGTGGGGTAAGTGTAATCCTTATATTTATACATGAGGGACTCATGGTATTCTAGAAACACCCATAAAGTGTCCTTACTCCCATATAGGATCCTAATCTCCTCCATCATGATCAAAATGAAGATGGACCCCCATCTAAAATTTATGTTCACACTATGGCATTTTAACACATTCTTGACTAGTTCCACCATGATGAAATTGACAATATTAAATTAGACACCCTACACCATATGGTATTCAATGTAGAGTTATTACTTATATACATCCATCAACTGAACACCACAACCTAATTTAAAACTAATGATGCATGTCACTTCCCTTATGACTAGGTCCTCACACATAGTAATCAGGAATGTATAGCCCCCTTGAAGTAATTAAGGAGTTTCATAATGTGTTCTACCTTTTTAACATCATCTATCATCTAATAGATTTTTCACCTAGAATTAGGTATCCTAATTATCCTCTTGATTAGTTGTGGTGATATCTTCATGTGCCATCTTGAGAAGTATCACAGTCCCCATAGATGTGAGAGAGCTAGAATTGGCTGAGTTCTTCTAGTTTTCTAAAATAGGGTAACTCATATAGCTTAGTTACACTAAAATACTTTAATTTGTCTTAAATTGATACATGAAAGAGGGTATCTCCTTCTCCCTATATCCACCATCTCATCCTATGCCAAGTCCTAGAAACGACTCAATGTCTGATGGTTGTACTTTTTTAGTTGGCAATTATGTAAGGAGCACCAAATTTATCTTACCTAAACCTCTACGGGATACTTTATAAACTAATAAGATATATTGGTTAGTGCCTTTGTATCATTATCCATGATTCTAGTCACCTCAACTTTCTATGTCTTAGTATTGGTGGCCATCATATCTTCTACAATTTTAATCCTCTTGGGTTCCTTTTGTGCTTCAATAGACCTTACGACCTTTTACTTCTTTACCATCTTCAAGTGGCTTGCCAAAACCTCTAATGGTGTTTAGTGCTTCTTTATTTATGGAGTCTCTATATATTTTTTTTGGTCTAATCTTTGTTAGACATCAATGGTGGCCTAGGCAACAACTTCTTGATTTGACCTGATTCTCTACATGAACATATCTTTTCAATCCTTTACACCAGTTTTCACTATAAATATGCTCTCTCTTTTTATTATTCCATTCACTATAAGGTGCTTGGATTTTCTCAATTTCTCACTGTGATAGAGTTTATCTTTCTTTATATCTCTAGCTTCTCACTCGGTTTATACTAGTTTTTGAGTTAACTTAAACTTAGTAACCTAAACTAGTCTGTGTTTACCATTTTATACCTTAACTTTGTCAACCATCACTATTAATGTAGGCTTAATGGTTTAGGCACCTTGATATTCTTGGAAAATATGAAAATATATGAAATATTTGAAAATTTTATATCTTTTTTGTATTTAGTGCGTATCTTTATGCCACTACCACTACCTCATTGGATGTTCCTAATGAATTTTTTGGTAAAGTGACATTTGGTTCAAATAGTTTCTTGCCACTCCTTTTTTGGTGGATATCAACTATCTTAGATTAATTATATTTATGTGTGTACCCTTTGGTGTGACCTTCTCCTTTTTTATGGTAACCTACGTGTAGTACCTCACATGCACATGATTCAGCCTTCTCGATTCCACTTCTTCTCTAGCTGCACTCCTATTTCAAGAGTGCTTTTCTTCCTTGGTCAATTTATTTCATGTCATCTTGCCTTAGCATTATCTTACCCCATATAAATAGCTTTTACTATCCCTCTAGTACTTTATTTATCTCTTGATGTTATTTCATACTCTTAGAATGTGTGTCTTCATTATCTACTTTATGCTCAACTATGTTATGCATTTTCACTTCTTACCTTCAGGGTTATCTAGTAGTGGATCAATTGATACACTTTATTATAACTCTAGCATAAAGGTAGCATTATAATGGTTTGTTCTTGGGCCTTTAAGGTACCTTTACTTTCCATCTTACACATATGCCTTCCTAATTGCTCCTAATTACACCTAGTAAGTTTAACGTGCCAACTACTTAGATGTCTAGCCTCATGCATTTATGAGCGCAAGTGCTTGAATCACTACATTAGAATTATGCATGAAGTTATAACTTATAAGTTATGATGGCCACCAAACACTACTCATTACCTCTATACACTGCATAAGGGACAAAATAAAAGAAAATAATGGTTTGGCTTGTGCTAAATTTTATTATGGTTAGCTCTTCTCAAACCTACTATTGACTAAGAAGTTGGAGTTTTTATGGAATGAACACCATTCTACTACCTATAAGGCTTCAAAAAGTTTCCATTAAAATGCCTATAGAACATTTTTTTGAATAATATACATAGTTTATGTGCACTTATTTCCAAGATGTGATGGATGATATAAGGACCCATCCATTGGATTTATAACTTGCCTGGGTGCCTGAAGTACTTGGAATCATAGATCAACACCAATGCTCCTTTAGTTAGCTCTTTATGCTTGATTTTATTATCATGCCACCACTTTTGGTATGGTTTCTCAACCTGTTAACTCCATTTATCTTGGGTGCACTTCTCATCTAAGTATTCTAAGTCTTCCAAACTTGAATTTAAATATTCTTGGTCATTTAAGTGGCCAATTCATGTAGTTTCAAGGAGGGAACTATGAATTCCATGAGTAGAACTACTTAAATGCCAAACATAAAGTGAAATGTTGTAGCCTTGTTTAGGTGCTTATAGGTTATGCAGTATACCCAAAGTACCACTAAAACGTGATCATCCCAATCCTTGTGACCAACATCACATATCTTCATTAGGCACATTCCAAATATTTTGTTAAAGGCTTCAATCATGTAATTATCCTAGAGATGATATAGGGTAGTCTTGTGGTGTGCCACCATGTATTCAATTAGAAAGATGTATACCATTTTATTGATGAAATGAGTACCTCGATTACTAGTCAAAATCAAGGGGAATCCATACCTACTAATGATATTATCCTATATTAAGTATGCATATATCATAACTATGTAGTCTTTGGTTAGCATGGCTCCATCCCACTTTGTGAAGTAGTCAGTGGTTGCTAAGATATATCTTACACCTATGCACTACAATATATGAGTAATTGGCCCTATAAAGTGAATGGCCCATGTTTTAAATGACACCTAAAAAATAATAGGGATGAGAGGCATCTCATCCTGGTGGTTGGTATGTCTAGTGTGCTAGCATAAATCACATGTCTTGGTGTATTATTTTATATCTTAGAATAGGCTTGGCCACCATAATCTTGACTATAATATCTTTCACACCATTGTGCCTCTAGTGTGATATCCTCATGTGATCCCATTGTGCACTTTTTATAGGATGGAGTCCCATTCATGTTTGAAAACACACCAGTACATCAATTCATCCCTACGTAGTTTGTATAGATCCCCCTCATTGAGTTGGAAGGGGGTGGCATAGAATATGAGTTGTTTATTTTCTTTAGTGAATAAGGTTTGGGGCAACAACCCAAACATCAAAAAATTTGTAATCTCTACTAGATATTTGGGAATGCACTAGACTCTATAAAGCTACATGTCTAACATGTCATCTTTAATCATCACCACCACATCACTAGAATTAATGTAGGATAAATGTCTAGCCCCAAGTTCTGATTCCTAAGTTTAACTTCAATGAATAACTAAAACTCTTAGAAGAGAAAATTCCATTTGCATATATGACCATGTAAAATAGCATTGTTCACAAAGTACTTGAGCACCTCATGGTCTGTGAAGAAGATAAATAGGGTATCCAATAGGTATTTCCTAAATTTTGTATGGCATAGACCATTGCTATCACCTCACACTCAATGGTGGTATAATTTTACTTTGCTTATGTAAATTTTATACTTGAAAAAGAGATGGTGTGGTCCATCTTATATTTTCCTAGTTGCACCAATATGGTGTCAATGGTAGAGCTTGAAGAATCAACACGAATGTGGAAAGGAGTCATCCAATCAAGAAACTATAGATTTGGGGCACTGGTCAATTTTGGCTTTAGTGTCTTATAGGCATCTTCTTACACCTCACCCTAGTAGAATGGACCATACTTTTGTAAAATATCCTCTAGGGGCACTATGATCTTTTCATAGCTCTAAATGAACTTCCTATAATAGCCACAATGGCTTAGAAAGGTGTGAATGTGTTTCTTCATTGAGGGAGTATAGAGTTGGATTATTATTGATATATTTGCTAGATCAACAAGTAAACTATCTTTGTAGATGATGTGCTTGAGTAATGACCCAAATGGAGTTATGAAGATGCACGTTTTTAGATTTAATGAGAAATAGAACTACCTATACCTCTCAAACATGAGGTGCAAATTGTCATAGTGATATTTTGCTAGTTCATACATAGTCGGTCATCAAGGTATACTTGGAGAAAACTATGGATAAAGTCTTTGAAGGCAATGATCACTACCCTAGAGAATAAAGATCATAGATTCTTGAGTCCAAAAGGCATCATATTATAGGTGAAACAACCCCATTTGGTCATAAAGGTTGTTTTGGGATTATCCTCCTCCTTGATTTTCACCTGATGGTAGCTTAAAAACCCATCCATGAAAGTGTAGATTTCATAACATGTAACTCTATCTAGGACCTCATCGATGAATGAGGTCAGGAATGGATCATTTACACAAGTGGAGTTTAACATATTGTAGTCAATGCAAATATGGATGTACCCATATTTATTGATGTTTATGACCATCAGGCTCACCTATTTAGATTTTTGTATTAGGTAAATGATGCTACCTACCAACATTCCATCAATATCCATCTTACCTTTGGCATGGAGATTGGGATTCATCTAATATGGGTGCTTCTTGACCAGTCTCATGTCATCCACTAGCTTGATGCTCAATTTACCAAGTGAAGGGTGGGTACCCTTCATGTCCTTATAGATACATGAGAAGAGGTCTTGAAATTATATAAATAGGTTTATGATTCACGCCAAATTTGATTCAAACTAGTAAGCACCTAAAGTGGTGATATTCAACTCACATTTTGTATTGATGTCTACTTTAGTGGTCTTGATTGGCATGTGGTAGGGCTAATTTATCTCTTGATGATATTATTTGACTTACCTTATCCCCTATATTATTTCAATCCAAAGATGCATTGTATCTTTGTCATCTAGGGTGTTTTCATCCACAAGGTGCACAAGCATTTGTCTTCTTATTAGAGCCTTCTAATTATGTTATTTCCAAGTCTCATCCTCTTCTTCACTTGAGTCAATATTGAGCACCATCTCTTCCAATAATGTTAGGAGTACCAGTCCTTTTAACCTAAACATTTCATTTAGGTGCTATTCTAATATTATAGTTTCCGCAAACACTTCCCTATATATGACTTGCAGTGGCTTTAGTAGCTCTATGGTCTACAAAGAAAAGGAAAAAGTGTGAATTAACCTCTTCTTAAACATCTCCCAGTTTCTTATCTAATGGTATGTCTTGTTTTAAATGTATCACACTCACTCCCACATATTTAAGTTCCTATAAAATACATGTACGCATAAGCCTCTTGGTGTATTATTGCCATAGATAGTTTAAGTTTCTTCACACAATCACACATGCATGATTGGGGCATAATTGCCAGCATAAGTAGGTATGTCTAGGTCCTCATTACTCTTGTCAAACCTAGTGCAAATAACTACCTTCACATCTTACCAAGTTGGTAAGATGGGTCTCTACACCACCCACCAGTGATCAATAGTGCTCTTCAAGGTATGCACTAGTATAAACATTTGATCTATCTCCTTTGGGATGTAGGCTTCAATGTCCTAGACACAATTTTATATGGTCTAGCTCCCTTTATACTTTGGAAGTGATTAAATATTTCATTTACTAAGATGAAGTACCTTTTTATCCATATTTAGAGCATGGGGGACCCATTTATTCTTGAGGTGATCAATCCTGACTAACCCTATCATGATTAGTCTTGGCCTGATTGCATGCACTAGGTGGCACCTTTAGCTAATGACCTCATATGCCTCTTCAACCCATCAATCATAGGATACATTAGTTATATCTAAGGTTTATTTCCCATCCTCCCATTTGAGTATCCATTGGTCATTAAGGTCGAGCTTCTCAGTACCCTATGCCATGATATTATAGATGTGGTTGATCTCATCCTCGAGATCAAAACTTTCTATGTATGGGGACCCTTGGTCACTTGAAAAAGGAGTCATGAATCTTTCCTTACCATTATCAAAATTCATATAGTGGTTATTCAAGTGCATATCTACATTATTAGAATATAACTATGGCATTTCAAAGAGGATGGGATAGTTATCCTATTATACCAGCTCAATGACCTCAAAGTTGACGTGAAACTCAGTGCCCATGATATCTATAATGGCACCATTTAAGATCCCAATTATTTGTACTCAGGGCTTGTTATCCATGAAAAACATATGATGTGAATGCCTCAAGTGTGGATACTCCATATTTTCCCAAGCATTTTTGAGTTAGAATATTGACCTCAACACCCATATCAATTGGTACTTCACAAACCAACCACCCATTTATGGTGGCATATATCAATAAATCCTAGTTATACTTGATATTATGAGTATGGCTTACTTCATGCACCCATTCCATATGTGACGTAGGAACCTTAATATTCTAAGGTTTAACCTCTATTTCTAGTTTTTTCCTAGCATGCTTTACCAATAAATCTTTCATCAAGGGCAACATTCCTTTATTTTGTAAAGTTTCAAGATCTCGGTCAATTCATACACTTCAGCCTCTTACATGAAGTAGTGACATGTGCCTCTAAATATCTGGCCAACTAAATCACACTTTACAAGTTCTATATCATGCTCATGGTTTGTTGTAAGATGTCTTTCTACCATGCAGGTTCAGGATATGGTGTAGCTTTCAGCTCTAGCTACATTATGCATTCAATGCAACTTGATTCACCATGCTCCAAGCATAGATCTTGATTCAACATAGTGGGTGATTTAGTGGTGAATCCACTCCTTATTATGGTCTACACCTTATTTGGATCCTTAAAATTCTATTATGGCTTAGGATCCCATCTTTCCTTTTTGGACTTGTGCCTCACCATTGTCACACCTCTATTTATGTTAGGTTGACCTTGAGTTAGATTTTTATACAATTTAGGGCATTCTTCGACTACATGTGGTCCTTGAAAATACCCACACAATGGGTGCATGGGGTATTCATGCTAATAATTTTTAGTCAACCCACACTTATAGCACAATCATGGTGGGAATATTCTTCCACCATGTCCCCCTCCTTATATGTGTGTGCCTCACTAGTTGCCATAACTCATATTATTCTAGCCATAGCCTTCATTGACTTGACCCACTTAACTACCACCTGATGTTATCACTTGCCTTGTGCCTCTTTCCTTGTTCTAGTGTGTCTCATTGATGACTCTATATTTTTTTATTGAGTGCATATAGGCATCACACATTTTACAATAAATGGTGGTGTTTACTTGGCTAACACACTTTAATAGAGGGAAGTTTTGAGAATCATGTATCCCATGACAAAAATCATATTTGAGAAGTAAGGTGTGGACATTTATTCATGGGTAGTTATTCTTTTTATGCCCCTCCATCTCATAGTCAGTACATTGTACCCCACTATGAGTATCATGCACCAAACTAGTGGTTAATGTTTGTAACTAGGAGGTCATTGACGTAATATGCACCTTCATGAATGGGTTGATTCCATATTAGTACTACCTTCTACCTTAACCCAGAGTGTGGCTTCAACCACTTCATAGGTGTTTTTCAAGGTCTTCATGGACAATGCTCTTCTAAATTGTACCAATAATCATCCAACAGACCATTACATGTGTTGGGAGGGGTGAATGTCATATTTAATCTTAGAGAAGAGTTTTAAATTGTGCACCATATAAGCACACACTATTAGATAACCATTGACTAATTTCCTTGAACATCATGATGCTCTACTGCTCAAAATTAGGGATATCAAACTCTTTCAAGAAGACTTCCTTTAACAAATTGTAGTTAACCATAGCTTGGTTTAGATCAAATTTTTGATACTAGGTATGGTCATGATCTAGCAAGGTGGTCATGAACTATGTTTCCTTGTGCTCAAGTTGAGTGGTACCCTGAGCATATGACTATAACCACAATTTATCACATGCTCCATGTTATTATATACACCATAATACTTAGGTAAGTGCATCACCATCTCATAGTAGACTTGTTGAGGGGCTGGTGCCAGGTTCTAAGGTGATTTTCCCCTATGTATCTATGTTGGAAGTGGCCCTCTAGTGACTCCAATTTTAGGGAGGGGCATCAATATTAACATCATCAATTGTATAGTCAAAAAATTTAGCATAGTACCACTGATTTGTGGCACCATGCCATTTCTTATGGGTTATTACATAGTTGACATGGATGACATTCTCTACAAAAGAATCTTGTGTTTAAGGATCCTAGGTTATCACTTGCTAGATTCATTATACCATTACTCAATTCCTTGTAAGGAATTATTTGTTCAATTACAAATTCTTGATCCAAATCTTGGATCCTATCAAAGTTGATGTAGATAATAGGTTTATTTATCATTTTTATTTCTTGTAATGAAAAATATAGCACATGAGCTTGCACTTTCTCAAGCACCACATCTTATATAAACCCATTACATCCTACACCCAACTACTAAGTTTGGTCTCTTGCTTCTTCCTCTTTCTCTTTACACTACATTAATTCAATGGATCCTTCCCCATGCCTTTCTTTCTTACTACAGGTCCTCTAAGCACTTTCAAGTTATAGATCCTCCATCAGTCTATGCCTTTACTTACTATAGTTTAGCCTATATAGCTTCTCAAGTGTCAAGTTGTTTTTCTTCTTCCATTTCACTTTATATATACTTTCCCTTCTCACCTTTTATGCTTGATCATATGCCCAAGGACCTTAGCCTTCCATCTTTATGGTTTTTATATCGTAATCCACTAGAAGCTTATTCAGTTTAGTGTTGATCACTCTTATGAATGTGCCGCTTGGTTCATAAATAAAATCATACTCTACCTCTTTTAGGAATTATAAGGTCAATACTATAAACTCTAATATGTAGTTATTCAATGCACCACTCCACCACTTATCCATAGTACACGTCCAAACTTCATCCAGGCTCTCTAGCCTCTCTATGTGCTCTATTGTTCACTCAAGGTACTATCCATAGCTTCACCTTCTAGTATTAGTGTAAGTAACCAACCATTGATACACATGCTTAGGTAGCTCATATAAGAATAATTCATAAAAATCATCATATAAGTTAGCTTGTACCCATTTTCTTAGCTTTTGCCCTTTACATATGGGATGGTTTTATGTGAAAATATCTTCTACTTGCTCTAGCCAATGCTTGATGTTCTTAAGTGATAGTCAGATCATTACTTTATTTCACCATTTTAGTAATGAAATTAAACATATCCTTGGTAATAAAACCAAAATATTATAGAAAAGTTCACTAAGTTGGCTTCTACACTTGGTCATGCACTTAACTATCAAGCCAAGTTAGTTATAGACTTGGTGGAGCTAGGCATGAGGAAAGTAAGGTATATCACACAAAATTTAATCATGATTGGCATTGGCATTAGTTTCACATAGGGTACAAGCCTTGTGCACTCACCTAAAGTGCAATAGTGAATGGACCATGCCCATATTGGGTTAGTTATGACATGGTGCAACTTGGGGTTCAAAGGGACCTAATAATTGGATAGAGGGGTTTAGGAGGAATTTTAGCACTAAATACTTCAGGGAAGTTCCATAACTGCAAGCCTTCTTACTGGCCCAAGTCCTAGGTATAATTATATAACTAGTTAGGTGGGGCCCTTAGTAGCGTAAGTTAGGAGAAGAGCTAGCATTAGATGGTTTGAGTACTTGGTAAATCATAAGGAAGGCTTGGGTTTAATTGATTATCTTCAAGGTATCAATCTAGATGCCTATGTTGGAACCTTGGTACATTTCAATTCTAACCCTTAGTCATTTTATAGGTGAGCCAAAGTTGTTATATGGCACAAGGATGCCATTAGCAACCAAGGATGAACATCAATTTCATAATACATTTAATAATAGATAAACATTGCTTAATGAAATTTAACTCATAAGCATAACATTGCACAAAATAGAAAGTAAGGATCAACACATCATTTCTTTAATAACTTATAGTTTTGTAAAAAATATTAATACAAAGAAATAGAGCTATTTATCTTCCTCACTCTATTCATGCCCAATGACTCACATGTGAGCTTGGGATATACATCCAAATCTCTAAATTACCATATCCATAATAGGAAATACTAATGTGTTGCTCTCTATTTTTCCAAATCTTCACTACACTTAATCTCCCTCTTTTTATCTTTAAATGTGGATCTTCTTATATTGGAGAATGGGCATATCCTACTAGGTCAAATGGTTATATACTGAGTGTTGATCTATCATGAGTTTTTTGGCTCCACTATGCTAACTAGGGTGGATGAGCACATTCTCTACATGTATCTATCATTGAGGGGTTGTTATCTCACCTACTTCACTCTTTGACATTTATGATTCTCAAGTTACCATGTCTAAGTCTTGGTAGGGATGTATTTATGTAATTTGGCACTATGCAACTACCCACCAGTTGGTGTGGGATCCATAGGGACTTCTCTAGCTGGTGCAAAAAAGTATAAAAGGGGGAGTGACCACTCCAAGGGTCACCTTATGTTGAGATTAGTCTAGTTGGTTTAGTCCATGTACTTGCTCCAAAAAGGGGACCCAATAAAAGTAGTGCATGTATTATGGATAATATACATAAAAAAGGATACTATTTTAATAAGGAATAAAAACAAGTTCCATTGATTGGAAAAAAAATATGCCCATACAACTCTATCATCAATTCCTCAAAAAAGATCCAAATGACTATTATAGTGACAAAAATTCCTCCAAGCTATAGAATGTTGCTAAGTAAAACTTTATACAAATACCTTGGAGGCGATATTCAACTTAAATATACACATGCCATTATTCCTACAAATGTATTCAATGAAAATTTAATGCTAAAACTAAAAGATGAACACTTTGTGAAAAATTAAAATGATCCTCAAGCATATATTCTATTTGAGGAAATAGGCCAAAGTAATTATATGGAGATGAATGAAAAATATATTCAACTTATTGATCTTTTTGAAGGTGATATAAATAATGTTCTGACCTTATAATTTGATAAAAGTTTTTTAAATATAGGTTTAGGTACTGGAGTAGGCTCTATGTGATAATGTAGAGGACAAAAATGTAGTGGTAAAAATGTAGTTCAACAAAAATGTAGTATGACAAAAATGTCATAAGGACAAAACATAGAGAGGAAAAATGTATCAGTATTGGTAATGCCAAAAAATGTCGTGAAGAGCATAATTAGGACAATTTAGTGATTATCACATTATTTACTTGTTATCTAGTTCATTTTTGTGATAGTAGTTAACATTTCATGGTGGAAAAGTAATGTACTAAATTTACAAGAAAAATAACAGATGAAAATGTGATTTTGTTAGTTTGGACCTTTAGTTTAAATTTGTGTCATCTTCACAACATTACCAATACTTTTACATTTTTTCATCACTACATTTTGTCCTCGTGATGTTTTGTCATACTACATTTTAACCACTACGTTATTTACCACTACATTTTTTTCTGCTACTTTTTCATAGGATGTCACTAGAGTAGTGTTGGTTTCACCCTAGAAAGAGTTATTTCCTTTCTATTATAAAATCTAATTTGAATTCACTAATAATATAAAAAATTACAAAGTCTTACTTGTTATATTTCATTTAGTCAAACAAATAGGAATTAAAATTATTAGATCACAAGGGGATGTTGAATTGATTATGAATTAAGAACAAGGTTAATACCAAGTAAATAATGATAGGCTAAGGAATTAAAAACTTAGGTTCTAGGACTATGTAGAAGTAATGAAAGCGATTTCTAATGTAGGTGCACTAGTTGTATCCACATCCTTGCTAATTCCCCATCTAATGGTCAATGAGGATATATATACTATTGAATTTGTATACCACCTAAGTGTTTCAAATTACTTAGAACCTTGGAAAGTATTAAACAATAATGAACAATAATTGCTTTCCTATAAAAAACAAATAACTTTAGAAATTTATACATTAATGTAATTTTTTCAATATATAGGGAATCTTCCTTACAAGATATAAAAAACATGGTAGCCAAAGGGTTATCCAATCTTGAATCTAAATAATTAGATGTAAATAGCATCCAACTAAAGGGAATTAAAATTCGTAAATGTTGGTATCATTGGAATAATTATTTGATAAACATGATAGGTACAAAAAAATAAAATTCAAGAGGAACCTCAAGGATGACCTGACTGTGAAACATCAAATATAGGTCTTGAATAATAATTAATTCATTTAAACATTATAAAGTGTTTCTCAAAATAATAACATAGGTGGTTCATATCTCTATTCAAATTATACAAGGACATTTTTTCATGGTGTTATATTGATTTTAAGTATTTTAGCCCCAAACATATGCAACACAATATTCCTTTAAATCCATGTGGTAATCCTTTTAATAAAAAAATATTGCACTACAATCCAAAAAATTTAGGGGAGATCTATGAAGAGATAAAGAAATTGTTAATTAAAAGAATCATCCTGCCAATCTATTACTCTACATGGGTAGCTAGAATATTTTCAATAAGTAAGGAAGAATAGAAAGGTAAAAATTAGCATTGATTTACATAATTTATATAATAATTCACTCAAATATAATTATTATTTACCAATTATGGATCAAATTGTATAAGCAATCATAAATTTTAAAATGATGTCTATGATATACAAGTTTCCTAGGTACAATCAATTTGATTCTTCCTTGGAATAATAATAATATAAAATAGTTCTTACCACCCCTTGCAGAAAATTTTCATATAGGAGGATGCCCTTCATCCTTTTCAATGTTGAAGATAATTTCCAAATGGTGTTGTACTTAGGATTTAGTGATTAAAATCATAGTAATATATCTTTATGAGTTCATGGTATTTTCAAAGAAAATAAAAATCTCTATGAACATTTGAAAATGGTTTGTGAAAGATGTTGGACATATGAAATATCATTAAATCTAAATTTTTTCCTATTTTAAGTCATTAAAGGTAAATATCTGGGTCACATTTATAAGTAAGGTGCCAATATTAACCCTAATAAAATGAAAATAATTCAAAATTTATATATTTCTATAATCAAACCTATCACACATTCATTATTTGGTAAGGTAAACTTTTTGAACAAATTTGTTCCTAATTTTGTTAAACTAGAAAGACACATTATTGTTCAAATGTGATGAAATAATGATTTCAAATGGAATGATAATTAAAATAAATCTTTCATTGAGATTAAAAAAGTTGTTGATAAAGCAAATGCCTTATCTTGCCTAGATTTTTAGAAATGTTTCATTGAATATTATTACTCTTCTAAATACACATTGTTAGCCATCCTTAGATATAAAAATAAAAAAGGAATTTATGATAAAATTTCCTTAATTAATTTTTCATTTAAATATGATGAGCTCAAATACTCATTTATTAAGAAACATGCATATGTTTTAGTTTAATCTATAAAACACTTTAGGTTCTATACCTTGAATTCTCACATGATTGTGATGGTTACATATTTTGATGTCAAATCTATTTTGACTCAAAAATAGCTTAATTTAAATAGAGTATTATGTATTTTTAAAGTACAAGAATTCAATCTAGATATTAATCCCACCAAGATGATAAAATAAAGATGACTTTTCCAATTCATCATCGAAGGTATTAATTATCAGTAAGAAATAAAATATGAGGACATGATGGAAAAGTTACTACTATTGATTTTATTTTATTCTCTTAATGAATTTTATTTTAAAATTTCATACTTATTACATATAAATAATGTCCAACCCACCTAAGTTCTAAACAAAATAGGATGGTCAAACTTTGGGTAGAAAGTATGTAATCTCATATAACACTCTCTTCAATAAATTTATTAATGTGACCTTTTTAAGATGTGTAAATTATATATATATATATATATATATATATATATATATATATATATATATATATGAGGTTCAGGTCTATTTACCTATATAGAATATGAATAGTAATAGTGGGCCTAATCCCAACATAATTCATTAGTTCATGATGTGGTTGGGGCTAGCTTGGTTCAATACCAGCCAAAATAGCTGATTTTTTAAATCTTTGATCAATATTTATTATTTCATTCAATTCATTGTCTAATAATAAATTAAGTAGGGATAGATTAGTGGTAGATATACATACATATATACGTGTGTGTGTGTGTGTGTGTATATTTAACACCATCCATATAGATAGATATAATTTCCACCCCATACTCTATGGTGATAGGATGAGGGGGGAACATTTCTACTATGATCCCCTATAATCCTAAACACCTATCTAAATCTCACATATATATATGGGGCCATATATCTATTTATTATATAAGGTTTGGGGCCCCACATATGGATAAGGATGGGAGTTTAGGACTAGGATATGGAGATAGATGGCTCAACTAACTTTAGTCAATATAAAATATAGCTATGATATGTGAGTTGGGGTTGAGGTCCCCCTATCTATATATGGTGAAAATTTTGAGGATGAGAAAATAGGACTAGGAATTTATCTTGAAATCTCATCCATAGGGAGGTTGAGGGCATATGTCTATAAATAAGGCACCAACCGCCTCCCTTTAAATATACATGGATATAAGGCACACCTATTTATGAAATGAATATTAAGGTGCTCCAACTGACAAATATTTATGGTCATTGTATATTTATATGGACTAAGCATATATAGATTAACTTTATCTCCCCACAATATATTATCTAAATGGGAAGATTGAGGGAGACTAGGCTATATATATCTAGTTAGCATCCTATATAGAGAGTAGTCGGCACCCTATACATAATATATGGCACCACTATCTAAATATATATATATGGGGTCGGGGTGGGAGAACCCTATATAAATATGGTTGTTATAGGGTGAAAATATATAATATCTCAATATATTGAGGAGGTCTATCTCTATTTATATGGGGGGGGGTTGTATCTCTATGAGGTGAGACTATAACTATCTAGAGTCTAATTCTCCTATATATATAATATATATGGTACCCACATATTAATATATGTGGGTGGGGTGGATATATTTATATGGGGTTGGGTTCCCCCTCTCTCTATATGGTGATTTGAGGGCCCCCTATCTATTTATGGCTGGACCTCTTTCTTTTAGATATATATCTAGTTTAGAGTATAAATGGTGACATGAATATTTATATCTCTCTATGATCTAATTGAAAATCCTTATATATATATATATATATGGGTTCCTATAAAACTATGATATGATGTGATCAATAGATCTAAGGAGACATAATCTTATACTATATTCAAATCTACCACATCACCCATCTAGTATATACATGATATGACTGATGAAACTGGTTGTATCACATAAAAAATATATGGACAACCTTTACCAACACCTCAATATATCATCATATAGATAGATAAAGGGATATATTCCCCCATCATATAGAGATAGGGAGATAGGGACCCTCCCTAAATAGTCCTATATATCTTTAGGGGTTTAGAGAGAGAACCATATAGAGATAGGGAACTCACTATCTAGTTATATCTCCCAAGAGAAAATTTCACCTCCATCTATTCCATAATGTGGATAGATGTCAACAAATAAACGACAAGTGATATACCTAATCTTCACTTTTAGGTAATGCCAAACTAAAATAGATTCCCTAGTTGAGGGGACACCATCCCCACCCATATATATATATATATATATATATATATATATATATATATATATATATATATATATATATATATATATATATATATATATATATATATATATATATATATATATATATATATATATATATATAGATTTATATCTATATGCACTTATTCCCAAACGATTCATCATCTTATTGGGACACACTTTGATGTTGTCATGAGTTTAACATCACATTTGTGGTTTTGAAGATGATAAATTCTAGTCTTATATTATCAATTTTGGTATTGAATTGAAGCCAATAAACTTCAGTACCATATTGTCTATTTCTATGAATTGAGTTGATATTTTCCCATCCATACCCATCATGACTATAATAGTCATATTATAGAGAACATAAATGCCCTTGTATTTTATGGTGTTTAATCTCAGTTCTACATGCATCAAAGGGAGTAGTTGGTATCTTGTATAGAATATAATAGTAGTCTTTTATTCCTTGATAATGTCATTATTCCATATATAATTTATATAATATAAATTAGTTTGTAATTTCCCAATAAAATATAGTTACTATGACTACTTCCTAGATTTACTAAAGTTATTTGATTGCCTAAAGATCAAATCCTATTCTTCCTAATGAAGCTTTTTGATCCCATATATCTATATATGGTAACCATATATATAGGTTGTCTCTCCCCCAACTATATATAATATAGTAGGATTTTATTCAATTCCTTCTCCCTTGACCTCACATTACTCTGTGTGTGTGTGTGTGTGTAGACACACACACACACACACACACACACACACATATAGCTAGGGGTGGATCCATATACATGGGTGGAAAATATAGATAGGGGGCTTCACCTAATATATATATATATATATATATATATATATATATATATATATATATATATATATATATATATATATATATATATAGGTAGATATGGGGTTTATTGAAGGCCAAATATATATAGGGGAAGGAAACTCTCACCAATAAAATAATATCTCAGGAGGATGACACATATAGAGTTAATGTTAAGGTTAAATAGGCCCTCCCATATGAATAGGATTATGCAGGTTGCTTACCCTAGTTAACTTATTTAGGAGGCATATTTTTAA